>MU968411.1:52759389-53003235 GCA_034641835.2 Pinus albicaulis
GTTGAATGATGTTTTTACTGCAGAATATTATTGTAAACCTTTTCATCGATAATAAACATTAGCAGCTTACTTCTCTTTACGTGAGATTTATTGATATTCTCATGAGTATTTGTCTTTCTTGTTCTACAAGTTTATCTTCAATATCCTAGTGTTTGATTACTTATAATTCATGGCTTACATGCTCTAACTTCCTTCAAAAGCTTAGTCTGTTGCAAATGTTATGTTTTCATCAGAATATATATATATATATATATATATATACCTCAACTTCATCACGAGAGTTTACATACCTTGACTTGAATTTCTTATCTGACCCATATGCCCAATGGTAGTAATTTGTCTTCATCTTGCCTGCACAAAAACACATTTAAAACCCAATTTCAGAGTTAGCCTGTATATTGAGCTTCATTTACACCTTAATATCATGTTATTTTTGAGAGAGCCCTCTTAGGCTGGAAATGCTAAGTTTCGGTGAAAAGTAGGTTTGAAATAGTTACTCTAAGTTGATTGTTGAAGCAATAGGACTCTACTAGATTTAGCGATAACATTACTTTAGCTACCCGGTTAATTAATTACCTTCCTTGTTGTGATGTACAGCTTCCTTAATTAACTCTTTTTTTTATCTCATAATCACTTGTAATAGTTAACTGAGTGTGATAAACTCAGTTAGCTCATGAATTTCGAGTTGAGGGTGGTTGGTGAGGCATGCAGAGTGATTCTATTAGTTATTGAATCCAAGTTGCAATTAGTGCATTAGTTTAATGCATGAGAAATCAGTTAACTCAATTAATTGAGTTAAAATCAGTTTAACTAGTTGTAACTGTTTGTTGCACTAGTGAGAGGTCAAGTGAATTAAATAATATTTAATTCACATGTAGTGATCTGTCATGCAACTGATGATTTAATATTAATAGCTTCATGCATGTCAGTTCCAGTGGAGATCTAGTTGAGACAAAGGTTAAAGGGATGTTAACTATTAGTTGTATTATTAGTAGGTTGCCTGCATGCAGTAAAACACCCATAGGATTTCCCATGATAATTGCAAAGCTTTGGAAGGCTAAAATTCCTAAACAATAGGGATTGCATTCCACATGAATTGCACAAGGCAGGCAGGATGAGCAGAGGCTGAAAATTGGCTAGGTGTTGGTCGATTTTTTCTGGATTAGTATGAGATAGTTGTGAGAGTGCAGGAGACTCCTGTGAGAAGAGTGCATTATAATTGTTTTATGATTCCTTGGTGAATATACAATATAAGATAGAGGGATTTTGAGTAGTGAGTTTTCCCCAGAAAAAATATCTGTGTTGTGGTTTGATTTGCTTCTTTCTTTACTTCTTGTGATTGTCGATCATGTTTATTTTTCGCAATTAATTTGTGGAAGGATTCAACATCTTGCTTTAGAATATCACATGATTGGATTGAATCCATTGGTATACATATTTTTTGTATAATTTCTACATGGTATCAGAGCACAGGAAATCACTATAGTGGAGAAGAAATTGATTTTGTGCTTAATAGCATTTGAATTTCCAAAATTATGCTTTGGTGCGATAGCGAATCAAGATGGCTTTCAATGGCTTAACATTGGAATATGCACTCGATAGAAGTTCTAATTATATTGTGTGGAAAGAAAAAATGGAGGTAGTTCTGGAGGAAAACGGGTTGAAATAATTAATTGATAATGACATTCCCAAACCCACAGCATCAGATGTCGCTCTTCTTGATGCTTGGAAAAAGAAGGTTGCAAAGCGAGGATGATCTTATTAGAGGGAGTACAAGACCACATTTTCTCAAGTATCCATGGAAAAATGACTCCATATGCAATGTGGAAGGCTTTGACAGATTTGTTTTAAAGTAGCAGTGACCACAAAAAATTGTCACTAAAGGACAAGCTCAAGAAAATCAAAATGGAAAAAAGCGACACTATTCTGAAATATTTAACCAAGTTTGTCCAATGTCGAGATGAGATTGGGAGTGTCAGAATTACTGTAGCGGATGATGAATTGGTGAGCCTAGATTTTCTAGGCCTTCCCAAGAGTCGGCATAGTTATCAGGACTCTATCAATGGGAGGGAGAAGCTACCAGATTGGGAGAAAATTTGGTCGAATTTGGTGCAAGAAGACTTTAGGCAGAATACCAGGGATGGATCCTCATCTAAGACAGATGATGAGAAAAATTGTGCCTTGGCTAGTAAGGCAAAGAAGGGGAAGGGAAAGAAATATTATTCCAAATCTGAGACTGGAAAAGAAGGAAAGAAGCGTGACATGTCCAGAGTGAAGTGTTTTCACTGTCACGAGCATGGACATTATGCCACTAATTGTCCATAGAAGAAGAAGAACAATAAGTCTTCAAGATTTGCAGCTGGTGAGGCTTTGGCCTCGTAATTTGAGTTGGACTTCTCGCTCATCGCATGCATGGTGTCTAGTGCCATGGGATCAGTGTGGTACTTGGACAGTGGTGCATATTTCCACATGACGGGATACAAAGAACTTTTCAGTAGCTTGGAGGAGAAGGATCTCTAGATGCATATCGAAATGGGTGATGACGGGAGGTATAGAACTACCGATATTGGTACAGTTACTTTCCAGAGATAGTAAGATAAACCCTTCTTATTAAAAGATGTAATGCATGTAATAGGCTTGAAAAAGAATTTAGTTTTAGTTGCAATGTTTGAGGATAGAGGTTATGATGTGGTTTTCAGTGAATGGAAAGCATTACTTAGTCACAAAGCCACAGGACAAGCCAAGAATATTGGGATTCGTGTGAAGAATATCTACAAACTTGATGTAGATGGCTGCACAACATTGATGGGTAAGGAAAACAAAGTGGTGAGCCGAGATGAGGGTGAGTTATGGCACAGGAGATTGGGCCATCTAAACCACAGTGCCTTGAAGGTCATGCAACAGATTTATACAGGGCTTACAAAGGGTACTCTTGCACAGATTGACACATGCAAGGGGTGTACCATGGGGAAGTATGTAAAATACAATTTTCACGAGAAGGAGAACTGAGCAACAAAAATCCTTGAGAGAGTTCACTCAGACGTGTGTGGACCATTCTCTACAGTTTTGACAACAAAGAACAAGTATTATGTGATTCTTATTGATGATTTTTCTAGAGAGTGTTGGATCTACTTCATGCAGGAGAAAGATCAGACATTCTCAAAATTTTGTGAGTTCAGCACTGGTGGAGAAAGATACAGAGAAGCATATGAAGGCTCTTATGAGCGACAATGGTGGTGAGTACATCTCCAATGAATTCAATAATTATGTAGCAAAGAAGGAATTTAGAGAGAGTTGATTGCGCCTCATAACCCACAAAAGAATGGGGTCGTAGAAAGAAAGAACATAACAATTATGGGTGTGGCACGAGCGATGTTGCATGATCAGGGCCTACCATTGCATCTGTGGGTAGAGGCATGCAACACAATATTATTTGTGCAAAACCATAGTCCTCATCGGATACTTGGCATGAGTACACCATAAGAGGTTTTTCTGGTAAGAAACTTGATGTTTCATATTTTAAAATTTTTGGCTCTTTTGTCTATTGCCATGTGACCAAAGATTCCAGGAAGAAGCTAGAATAAACAGCTGATATTGGGATATTTTTGGGGTACACTGATACTCCCCACAACTATTGGGTGTATTTTCCAAACATCAAGATGATTGTTGTGAGATGGGATATAAATTTTGACGAGGAGAAAGCCATGTGATTGTCCCTTGAGAGGGAGATTGATTTTCGTGCAGATGAGGAAATATTGGTTCCAAAGGATGAACCTCAAGATGTGGAGTAGCCACATGTGGAGGATCATGGAGTGGTAGATACCACTCATGCAGAGCCATCCACTAGACATGGTAGAAGGCTCACCATGGAAGCTAATAGATTGAGACTTGATGCGGCAGAACATGTAGGAGAACCTGCATCACTGCACAGATAGAGACAGTCTTGAGACATGATTATTGGATACATAGCTCTTATGAGAAAGTGTATTGTGACATAACCATCCTCCTTTGAGGAAGCATTGCATAAACCAATTTAGGTTGATGCCATGGTTGAGGAGTATGACTCCATCATCAAGAATAGTGCATGGAAAGTTGTCCCAAGACCAGTTGATAAATCAGTGCTTGGATCTAGAAGGATCTATAAGGTGAAGTAGGAAGCAGATGGGAGTGTACAAGGCTAGATTTTTAGCCCAAGGATTATCACAAGTTGAGGGGATTGACTATGAGGAGACTTTTTCACCAGTTGCAAGCTACTCATTGATTAGATCCATCCTTGCACTCTCAGCGTAGATGGGGTGGAAGATACATCAAATGGATGTGAAAAATATGTTTCTCAGTGGAGATATTGAGGAAGAATTGTACATGGAGTAGCCAAAAGGTTTTGAGACCTTTGACAGTGAGTCGCATGTGTGTAGACTCAAGAGAGCACTATATGGGCTGAAGCAAGCACCTCGTTTTTGGTACACCAGGATTGACAACTATTTTATCGGGTTGGGCTTCACAAAGAGTGAAGCAGATGCGAACCTGTACCAGATTGTGGTTGATGGTAAGCTCTTGATTATCGTACTTTGTGTTGATGATCTAATTTTGACAGGTGATGAGCAACACATAATTTCTTGCAAAGAGGATCTTGCAAGAGAGTTTGAGATGAATGACTTGGGACTCCTTCATTATTTCCTTGGTTTGGAGATATGGCAGCGTTATGGTGAGATATTTGTTTCTCAAGGCAAGTATGCCAAAGAGATTCAGAGAAAGTTTCACATGGAGAGTTGTAAACCCATGGATACTCCTCTTCAAGGAAACTGGAGGAAGGAGGCTGCTACTTCAAGTGAGGTAGTGGATGCTAATGTTTACAGGCAGCTTGTGGGTTCACTAATGTACTTAGTGAACACACACTCAGACATTTTCTACGCAGTTAACTAATTGAGTCAAGTTATGGTTAATCCGACCAAGCACTTTTGGACGACAGGGAATCATGCCTTGAGATATCTTAGGGGCACTACAGAGTATGGATAATGGTACATAAAGACAGAGGGAGTGGATCTTCAAGGCTTCACCAATGCAGATTGGGCAGGAAGTCCATCAGACAGAAAGAGCACATCAGGAGGGATCTTCAACATAGGATCGCCAACAGTTTCTTGGTACAACAGGAAGCAGAGATCTGTGGCACTCAGTTCAGTTGAGGCAGAGTAAATGGTAGCTAGTCAGGCTGCATGTGAGGCCATCTGGATGAAGAAGATTCTAGTTGGTTTGTTTGGTCATCAAATGGATCTGACGGTGATACATTTTGATAACCATAGTTGCATAAAAATCTCGGTTAATCCGGTATTCCATGATAGGTCTAAGCATATAGACATCTGGTACCACCATCTCAAATATTGTGCTCAGAGGCGCATTATGTTACTTCAGTACATTCCCACGAAAGATCAGGATGCAGATAATCTGACGAAGGTGCTTGCCAGGAGAAAATTTGAAAACCATAGAGGCATAATCGAGGTAGCTGATAATCCCTTTCTTGTTGAGAGGGAGTGTTGAAAAGTCAACAAGAAATGTGTGTCTAATTTAATTTTCCCTTAATTAAGTTGGACAATAAAATGTAACCTTATCTCATAATCACTTGTAATAGTTAATTGAGTGTGATAAACTCAGTTAGCTCATGAATTTCGAGTTGAGGGTGGTTGGTGAGGCATGTAGAGTGATTCTATAAGTTATTGAGTCCAAGTTGCAGTTAGTACATTAGTTTAATGCATGAGAAATTAGTTAACTCAATTAATTGAGTTAAAATCAATTTAACTAGTTGTAACTGTTTGTTGCACTAGTGAGAGGTCAAGTGAATTAAATCAGATTTAATTCACATCCAGTGATCTATCATGTAACTGATGATTTACTATTAATAGATACATGCATGTCAGTTCCAGTGGAGACCCAGGTGAGACAAAGGTTAAAGGGATGTTAAATATCAGTTTTATTATTACTAGGCTGCCCGCATGCAGTAAAAAACCCATAGGATTTCCCATGAGCATTGCGCAGTTTTGGAAGGCTGAAATTCCTAAATAATAGGGATTGCATTCCACATGAATTGCGCAAGCAAGGAAGGATGAGAAGAGGCTAAAATTGCCTAAGTTTTGGTCGATTTTATCTGGATTAGTGTGAGATAGTTGTGAGAGTGCATGAGACTCTTTTGAGAAGAGTGCATTGTAATTGTTTCGTGATTCCTTGGTGAATATACAATAGTAGATAGAGGGGTTTTGAGCAGCAATATTTCTCCAGGAAACTATCTATGTTGTGGTTTGATTTGCTTCTTTCTTTACTTGTTATGATTGTTGATCGTGTTTATTTTCTGCAATTAATTTGTAGAAGGATTCAATATCTTCCTTTAGCATATCGCATGATCGGATTGAATCCATTGGTATACATATTTTTTGTATAATTTCTACACACACACAACACCATATGTAGATAGCACTGCATATTCAATATTTACATAGCACCATACGTACACAACACCACATATCCAACATGCACACAACACCACATATCTAGCATGTGCATAGTACGGTATGTACACAACACCGCATATCCAATATGTACATAACACCATTTATACGTAGCACTTCATATGAAATATATACACCACACCATATATATACAACATGCATACAACATCATATGTCACAACACTACATATGTTACATGTACACATCACCATAGGTCCTGCAATCACTAAATATACAACATGCACAACATATACACAACAATAGCAATGTACATCCATAGACCACACATTGACCCCGCAAGCAACCTTGATTCTAGTGTCTTTCCACTATCCATGTGTATCCTAGCATGATGCATATTTCACTACTTTCACTTCGCTGATGTACCCCTCAAAATTACCTGTCCATAACATAAACATAGGCATAGTACAAGCATATAACATTAAATCATATCCACATGACACTGACCTCATAGATATGTTAAGGTTACTCTCTCCACTTGATTCCTCATAAGACCAAGAACCTATTCATGCCATTCACCTGCATAAGCAGTCATTCCTCCACAAGAATTATCTTTGGAAACCCTGTCAGACAGTGACATAGATACATAGATACATACATATATAATCATTAACATAAAAAATCCATGACCATGTTAGACAAAAACATAAATACACACATATATACATATAAAAATTAGCATCATGATCCATGAAGACCATGTTAGACATGAAATACATATATAAACATCAACATAATCATGATCACAACACAATTTATTGATATCATAAGGCTTAGGTTAGGATAAGTTCCTTTATTCATGCACAACATGCACAATGTTGAGAAAAATAGTTCCCAACATAGCCAAGGCATCTAACACCTAAGATCCATTCACTTCACCTTATGTGTTACCTTTCTCGCGATTGTTCTTCCACTTTCCATTTACCTCAATGGACCCAACCAATCCATTTGGTTGTCATAATTTTACCTTTAGATACCATTATACATGCACCAGGTTTCATCCAAGCCTTATATCAGTTGTTGGGTACCACAAAACTCTCCCCAAACTCCATTAACTTTCCTCTTTCCCAACCAATTCCCAAGACTCCAAAACAAAATGCAAGAAAAAGAAACAACCAGAAGAAAACCATGAAAACCAAAAGCAATATGACATCACAAAAAAGTGTTATGGCCATACACTAGACATCAACAAAACCGCAAATCAAGTGCAACAAATCACAAGAGACCAAAAACACAAGACTAATAACAGACACCATGACCCAATCCCCATGGTTCCCAGTTCTTCTAAATGAAAACTTAACTCGAGCCCTCTTTCAAGACTTCATGGAAATCTATTTTCCATGTAATACCTACATCATACTACCATGAACACATAAATGTGAGCGCATAACTAAATATAACAGTATACCAGTTATCTTACCTTGCCGTTCTAAGCATGCTGACATGTAACTGAACACACATGTTATCCATATGTACCAAACATCAAGACATCATATCTATAACTTCTAAATCAAATTTTATCAAGATTAACAACCATTTCATAATTAACAATCATCTCACACACATCGGTCATAATACATAATGCTACAACTATCACCTACTTACACCGAAGTACATATCGACTATCTCAGCACATATGTGTTAGCACAACCATCTTAAAGCAAGATCATTCCTTCTTGAAATCTTACAAACGCATATACACATATCATGCAATTAATCAAACATTCAAATAACTTGTGAACATACCATGTTAAATAAATCAACTAGATGACGTAATCAACTCCAAATAGACGACATAATCAAACATTCAAGTACAAAGTAGATGACATAAGCAAGCACATATCTTAATGTATATCAAGGAAGGCTATCTTGTCTACACAATCAATCTAGATTAGCACAATATAACTTCACAACACCTCAACTCAACATAAATAAGATCAGGATATCCATAAAAGTAACTAACTAACATGTTCACATCATAAACTCATAAACAATTGTCATTCATGCATAACAATCACATATGCAAAATCAACCTAGATGAGTACAATACAATATAAAAAGTATATCAACTCATACATGAATGTAATAACCATAACCATCCGCATAAGACAATACAAAGCAATACGATACATATAACATCAATATCTTAATGAAATAACCCCAATCATCAAGTTACTATCATATAACAACAACAAGATATATATCATGCTCATCAACAACATGTAACCTAATCATCAATCTAACTATCTACAAAAACAAGAAGTTAACGTATATCATACTCATCAACATCATATAACATAACTAACATAAAACAAAAATAGTAATGCATACCACCACATGTTTCTATCATTCATGACTATCTCACACATGTACATATAACCACACTAATCAACTAGAATCTATAATGTATGTAACCATAAAATCAATAGAATGAAAGGAATACTCATAAACATAATTCACATAAGAATCCCTAACCTACTTACCTACATGCCCAACTTCCAAACCTGTATGACGACATGCTCTTGCCTCGAGGTCCAATGTTGCAACTTCACTTTGATGGTCTGCATCTCCTTCTCTATCTAAGCAACACATTATCATCATAACATACCAATATCATCATGATGACATAATTTCATATAGTTACCTTATACACAACAACCTTCACCAAACTAATGAAAAATTGACCATATGCACCCACTTGACATGTATAACCAATCATGAATGACCAATGCATGTCCCATGAAATATTCTAAATCTTGACTGCTCAACAAGACAGGCTTAAAAAATGCATTTTTCAGGGATGTGTGCTTGAACAGCCAAGACCAGCCCTTGTATCCCTTATATAAGAGTATCTAGGACCAAAATCCAAGAGGAGGCTCAAAATAAATCACTCTAGGTGGGTTAAACAGACCTCCTACACCTAGTTGTCTTCAAAAAATTGCCCAATGAAGGGCTGCAGCAGTATAAAAACACAATACTGGAGTATAAGTGAGCTAGTAACCCTAATATGTGTTTAGAAACACATCAGCAGCAATTTTATGTACATAATCAAGAAGTAAGATTAATTATACTAACAAAGGATGGGGAAAAGCGGTGATTTATGCCCTAAAATGAGTGTATTCAGAAATACGCGTAAAAATAAGGGAAATGGTTGTACGTTATTTTAGCTTAGGTCACGTAGGACTCCCATACCAAATTTTAGGTCAAACAAATGATCCTAGCTATATTAAACAGTTCCTCCAATCCCGACTAGGCTTAAAACCCTGATTCCCCATGACTTGAAGTATGCAGAATTTTACTGAAGCATGGATAGCGTAATTTCTAAAGGTGAAAGTTATAATAGCGTTTTATCAACATGAAATCTAGTCTATGCTATGGCCTATGCAATATAAAAGAGAAATACATACATTTACATGAATACAAGCCTCAAATAGGTGTTGTAACAATATATTGAACCAGAAAAGCTTATCAGCGTAAATTTCAAGAGGCTGAAGCCTTTTTTTATTACATTCCAGATCTAGAACAGATATGCATACAAAATGGTAGATCTATTGCAGATCTGTATACAAAAGGGACTTTATAATACACTCCCCTTGGGGATCTCAGCAAATGACCAACAACAGTGAGTAGATTTGAGATCTAAGTCACAATTCTACAGCAGTATTCAGAAATTATGTAGTAAATCAATCAGATCTAAAGGTAACATGGATTGGTTGGCCAATCCATGGATCACCACAGTGAAAGGAAGGATCCTTTCCACTAGATATCTCTCCTCCGGGAGAATTCCAAAACCCCTGCAACTCTGTTCTTCAAGATTTACGCAGATCAGAAAGAGAAACTACGTATTTGATGATAGTATACACTTTTTCATGATGCCAAGATCTGAAACTAAAGCTCAAGATGATACTACACTCTTCTAGGAGGATAAAAGACTCACTCACTGAGAAGAGATGATAGTATGATCTAGATCTGAGTAGATCTAGATTCCACTTGTTGCAGCTCACTTAGACAATGAAACCCTCACTGGATTTATGCTACCAAAGAGGGATGGAGCTTGGCCATATGCCAGATAGTGGAAAATAAAGCATAAGTCTCCTCCAAGAGCTGCTCAAGGAAGGAGGTGGGATTCCTGAACAGGAAGACCCAACAAGGGATGTCTGAGAAGACAATATCTTCAGAAAATGACAATCTGCAACAACCTCCTCTAGCTGCCTTCTCCTTCCTTTTATAAGATGAGGGTTTTCCCAAACCCTAAACCACCTTAAATCACTTAACCCCTTTCACATGAGGTCCTCCTTCTAGAATTGTGCTGATCATATAGGAGGTTCAATGCACCTGGACTGTGTTGTGATTTGGTCCTTTTGACGCAGTTAGATAGCTCAATCCTGTTTCACATGCAAGTGGATGTTATGTAAATGGCTCAGATATAGCTTTGTTTACATTGAGCATTGATTTATTCACTGATCTAAGGAGTTTTACATGTCCTCCATTAGTCATTTATTCATAAACGGAAAATAAAACAAAATTTAAATATTCCTATTAACTTGGGATAATTAGGAATATTACAGTCCTCCCCTCCAAAATTGTTGCTTGCCCTCAAGCAACTGAAAAGGTGAGTGCTGCAAAATCTCCCCTCCTTCTTTGGGGGTCTCCATGCTATCATCCAAATGAAATGAATCATGTCCCAGCTCGGTAATTCATAGAAAGACTACTCTCCAATATCAGTGAGAGGCATATCCCAGCTCATATGGCTTGCCTCTTGAAGAAACAAATGTGTGATTGTGGCAGCCATATCATCTCTCATGCTCCATTTAGAGCACGCACTGCAAAAAATATGGGGATTACCTCCCCCAAGGGACACATCCAGCCAATGTGTCTCCCTCCCACACATGGTCCTCTTAATAATAGGAACAATAGCAGCATAAGGATCCAAAATTAGAATCATGTTGGCTGCCCTATGTAGCAAATGTGAAGGAAAATGGTCCCTCATGTGTAACCAATGCAGCTTTACCCTCAATTGCAACAGAGACTGAAAAAATGTGTGGTCTCTCAACCACTTGCTTGCTGCCCTAATCTCCTCATAAGTTTGGAGGAAGTGAATGATGGATGAGGCAGTGTGAGTATGTCCTCCAAAACAAAATTCCTCCCCAAGCCCTCCTAGGGAGTGGTCATCAACAATGCTCATGGCCTCAAGTAGACCATGCATCCTCAAAGAAAGAATGCTCCTCCTTGGAGCAACATCCTACACATATATGATTAAGGGATGCATACATACATTAGATAAATCAAAATAATCAATACCCTTACCATAATTTTTGCTCATGCAAAGGGAGCAACTCATAGATGAGTCCCCTTCCATCCTTTTAGAAAAGAGAGGTGACTGTATTAACTCTTCCAAAGAGTTATGTACATAGACAGCTCCCATGCCAAATGTGTAAGTGGGAGGGCTGCTATCCTTCCCTTGCTTCTCCTGCCACAGCGCAGAAATTGAAATGAGAGTGGGTGTGGAAGATGTTGAGAGAATGATTCTCTCCTCCTTGAGCCTACCCAAGACTCTCAGCGCTGTATCAAGATCTTCCAAGGTCTCCACTCTTCTGAAATCAATGATTGGTGCCTCAACAGGTGAAGCACTCATCCTCCTTTTTTGATCGAGTGGTCTACTTGGTGCAATGTCTCCATGCAATGAGACATCCTCAACAAGAGATGACTGAATATATGAATGGAAAAAACTTTCCATGCTTCCACTACACAATCCAATCACCTTCTTAGGTGCATCAACCTTCTGCAATGGATAGGAATGAGGTTGGTTCTATTTCCTATCTCCTCCTTGTGTCTCCATGGTTCTACACCTTCTCATTGATGGCACATGTAGATCATGAAATGTGCCTTGATCTCCATACATGAGATCTTGGGGATTTTCTTGCCATGCCACAAGAATCCCTCTTGTTGGAGCAAAAGCTCCTCCTTCCTCTGCTTGAGGTGCTAGATTAGGGATATATTTGACAGCATTATTGCCCTTTATCTTTGCAACAAAATTGGGCAACCTCCCAATGATAGGATCCACCTTTGAAGAAGAGATCTCTCTGTTCTTTTGTTCAAAGGTGTGGTAGGGAAATCTTGCCTCTAACAAGGCATGGTGCAGGTTTTCAGCCTCTTCCATGGGCCTTTGAAATGGATTTGAATTTTTATGCAGGGATTTTATTTGAGTCTTCTCATTTAACTTCACCATAGGTGTCCGATGCACTCTCTTATCAAACTTTTTCACTAATGCCTTAGTGAAACTTATGTAAGATGAAGTATTTACATTTCTGAAAGGAAGGAACTCAAATTTCCACCAAGCATAGGCCTTACCTTTCAAGTGTAGTGCTGCAACTCTGATGGCTTCTTCTTCAGGGACTTGGTGTAGTTGCAGGAAGGTGTCTAGCTCTTCCACCCATTCTTGGGATGATCTTGTAGGTGATCCTTCAAAGGTAGATAGATTAAATCTATCACTCTGCTCTCTTCTCTTCACCTTGGCCTTGCCATACTCCGAAAAACAAAACTGATTTCTGAGTTTTAGGGCTTGAGACTCATCTTCTTTCAAGAAATCACTAAGATTTTTCCTCCTAGTCATTTCTTCTTTCTCTCCCATCTTCCTCATGGCATATTTGAGCTTCTGACTGCGCTGTACATCACAGTGTGTGGCTGCATGCTCACACTCACTATGGGAAAATCTAGAGTGTGATGCATCTTCAAATTTATTTGGAGATTCTCTATACATCTCCCTTCTGATCTTCTTGAGATCTTCACTGATGTTTTTTTTTTCGGATCTAGGAAGAATCTTTGAGAGCCTCTCCTCCTTATTTCCTCCAAAATAAGGAGTCTTTCTCCTGCTTCTTTCTTTTCTTTCTTTGTCTCCTTGATGAGAATAGGAAGTGCAGGGGCCTTCCTCTTCTATCTGCTCATCCTCCTTGGGGAGGTCCTTCATGGATCTGAAACATGATGAGGCAAAGCTCATCTTCTCCAGCTTTCTAATCTCTAATTTTTGGAGCTCACTGCATCTTTCTTCTCTTTGAAACCCTCTAGGAGTTCCCTTGCATCTTTCTTCCTCCATCTGTTCAAGATATTATTCGATGCCTTTCATAGTTTGAAAGAGAAGTAAGGAGATCTCTTCTTCCATCATTCTAGCTATCCTGATCTCTGCTTCTTCTCTTTATGCTTTTGATCGTTTGATCTCACAGGCTCAGCTAGAGATCATGCTTTGATACCACTGTAATATTCCAAATCTGGACTGCTCAGCAAGATAGGCCTGAAAAACGCATTTTTCAGGGATGTGTGCTTGACCAGCCAAGACTAGCCCTTGGATCCCTTATATCAGAGTATCTAAGACCAAAATCCAAGAGGAGGCTCAAAATAAATCACTCTAGGTGGGTTAAACAGACCTCCCACACCTAGTTGTCTTCAGAAAATTTCCCAATGAAGGGCTGCAGCAGTATAAAAACACAATACTGGAGTAGAAGTGAGCTAATAACCCTAAGATGTGTTTAGAAACACCTCAGCAGCAATTTTATGTATATCAGCAAGAAGTAAGATTAATTCTACTGACAAAGGATGGGGAAAAGTGATTTATGCCCTAAAATGAGTGTATTCAGCAATATGCGTAAAAATAAGGGAAATGGCTGTAGTATATTTTAGCTTAGGTCACATAGGACTCCCATACCAAATTTTAGGTCAAACAAATGATCCTAGCTATATTAAATAGTTCCTCCAATCCCGACTAGGCTTAAAAACCCTGATTCCCCATGACTTGAAGTATGTAGAATTTTACTAAAGCATGGATAGTGTAATTTCTGAAGGTGAAAGTTACAATAGAGTGTGAGCAACAGGAAATATATTCTATGCTATGGACTATGCAATATACAAGAGAAATATAGGAATTTACATGAATACAAGCCTCAAATAGGTGCTGCAACAATATATTGAACCAGAAAATCTTATCAGCGTAAATTTCAGGAGGCTGAAGCCTTTTTTTATTACATTCCAGATCTAGAACAGATCTGCATACAAAATGGTAGATCTATTGCAGATTTGTATACAAAAGGGACTTTATAATACACTCCCCTTGGGGATCTCAGCAAATGACCAACAATAGTGAGTAGATCTGAGATCTAAGTCACAGTTCTGCAGCAATATTCAGAAATTATGCAGTAAATAAATCATATCTGAAGGTAACATGGATTGGTTGGAAAATCCATGGATCACCACAGTGAAAGTAAGGATCCTTTCCACTAGAGATCTCTCCTCTAGGAGAATTCCAAAACCCGTGCAACTCTGTTCTTCAAGATTTATGCAGATCAGGGAGAGAAACTGCACATTTGATGATAGTATACACTTTGACCTGATGCCAAGATCTGAAACTGAAGCTCAAGCTGATACTACACTCTTCTAGGAGGATAAAAGACTCACTCATTGAGAAGAGATGATAGTATGATCTAGATCTGAGTAGATCTAGATTCCACTTGGTGTAGCTCACTTAGACAATGAAACCCTCACTGGATTTACACTACCAAAGAGAGATGGAACTTGGCCATATGAAAGATAGTGGAAAAGAAAGCACAAGTCTCCTCCAAGAGCTGCTCAAGGAAGGAGGTGGGATTCCTGAACAGGAAGACCCAACAAGGGATGTTTGAGCAGACAATACCTTCAGAAAATGACAATCTTCAAAAACCTCCTCTAGTTGCCTTCTCCTTCCTTTTATAAGATGAGGGCTTGCCCAAACCATAAACCACCTTGAATCACTTAACCCCTTTCACATGAGGTCCTCCTTCTAGAACTGCGTTGATCATATAGGAGGTTCAATGCTCCTGGACTATGTTGTGATTCTGTCTTGTTGACCCAGTCAAATAGCTCAATCATGTTTCACATGCAAGTGGATGTTATGTAAATGGATTAGATATAGATTTTTTTACATTGAGCATTGATTTATTCATTGATCTAAGGAGTTTTACATGTCCCCCATTAGTCATTTATTCATAAACGGAAAATAAAATAAAAAATTAAATATTCCTATTAGCTTGGGCGAATTAGGAATATTACATCCCACATATGACACCACACAAACAAGAATACACAGATAACACCGACGCATGACCAATATGTGACCTAGCATAAACAAGTAATGCATACACTACATTTAGCAACATGTAAGCAAGCATGCACGAATGATACACACGCTTGAGAAACACATAACCATTCATACACTCATGACAACATATTGACAACAACGTCATCAACACTTCCATGGTGACACCACTGCCACCATGGACAACACAAAACATATGCAACAAGAACATATAAACCACAATTATACTAAACACATATGCAACCAACATAAAAGCATGACCAACACACCACCCATCCAGTCCAGGGGGTTAACCATGCTCTGTTACCACTCTATAACGCCCTCTTCCTACATCTATTGAAGTAACCAACCAACTGGGGTAAACATGCGATGAGGGGCTACTAATATGAGATTCAACCTCCTAGATTACCTTAAGGAAGTGGAACTAATGGAAACTGAACAAAGAAACCTTAAACAACATCAACAACACCTCTAGGAGGTAACCCAACCTCCTAGACCCATGAACCCTAAGTGGGAACTGATTTTTGAAACTTTTGAGGTTTAGCCGTGGGCATGTAAAGGAAAGGGAGCAACTAGAAGCCTATATCCATGGTAATTCCAAGGAAAGGTTGTGGCCAAGGCCCCAAAATGTCAGTTATGTGCCTACAACTCCGGGATTTGTGCCACCTTTTTAGCCCCAGAGCCCAGGTCATTGCCCAGAACTTCATAAAACTTTAGGAGAGGATAAATAACATTAAAACAAAGGTATGGAAACAATCACATCATTAGGAACTCATCCAGACCCCTCCTAGCCATGACAGGAATTTCGTCAAACATTCCATAAACATTGCATCTACAGGTATAAACAACGGATTTAAACATGGGGGTATGTTACTTATCTCGGAATAGTTAAGAAGCATTTCTCCCCTACATCATAAGCTACAATACAATCTATTTACCATATATACATTGTGTATTAATTTATAGCTAAACACATATATAGAGCCATACATCATCACTAATCGAACACATACTTATAACTAACACAATAACAACAGAAATGCAATGGATATAACAACAACAAAATCCATACATAAACTAGTACATTTTCATACCGAATACCATAGGAATGAACTCTTCATTACTCAATGTAAAAAACAACCGGAGATGGGACTTCCAATTTCCACCCGACCATAGATTGGTTGAGCCAAATATATGTTCATCTAATCACCCTCATGCCATATTCCTAGCATGAATGTGGGATCTCATCAAACACATCAATCCCAATCAACCCAGGGCTTCCAGAGGCCAAACCACCTCAAACCTCAACCAATGGTTCCACCTCATGGCCAAACATCTCAACCATCATGGATTGGTCTCTATCCAAGGTTATTCAGGGCTCTAGAGTGTTTTTTCCAACCAAGGCTGCAAGACTAGTAAATAAACCCGAGCTGTTTCCAGGCTCTAGTGTGTTTCTCCATCCAATGATTAAGAACTAGTAACTCAACCCACCTAGGGCTCCAAAGTGTTTTTCCAACCAAGGCTCCAGGTCTAGTAACTCAACCCAAAAGTTTTCCACTGGGCTCTAGAGTGTTTTTCCAACCAAGGATCTCAGAACTAATAACTCAACCCAACAACTAAAGGAATCATGAGAACTAAATAGAAAAATAATAAATGGAAGTAAACCCACAACGCCATGGTTATCCAGGAAACGACAAGACTAGGCAAATCCACATGCATACACCATGCATGCCAAAACTAGTGAGGAAAACATACATGCAACTTGGTACCTACACTCAAAACATGTTGTAGATGTTGATCTCGATGTCCTCTTGTGCTTTCATACTCTTAATTTTCATTCTTTCTCCAAATCACCAAATATCCACACTCTACAAGCGTGCTCCAAGAAAATTGTGAGTATCCAAGAGTATGAGAGAGAGAGAATAATGGGAGAGCGCCCAAAAATGCATTGACAAAAGCTTGAGCCAAAAATATTACCAACTGATCCTCAGAATCCTTTTTAACAACGAGGCCTCTATTTTCTTCATTTTCCTCCTCACATGCAACCTGTGACCTTTCACCTCCCTTTTGTCCTATTTTCCATTGTTTTCATAAAAAAATGCCAATAAATGCCTCATGCCTTTCCAAATCCTTTTCCATTGTCTTTTCCAATTTCTTTTATCCATAATAAATGAAATGAACATCGGCTAGGATTTTTTTCTCACCATTCAGCTTAGAATACAGGTCCCATCACCATGGTATTATATATTTTTACCTGTATTTTTAACTAGGGTTGTTACACAAACTGTTATAACAATAATAACCCCTAATAATTCTAGAATTCACATCAAGTATTTAATTGTTGCATGGTGAGTATGCACAAAATTTTGGTACAGAGTAATATAATGTTTGAATTTATTCAAGGAATGGAAAACAAATAAAATCTCTTTCTCAATGATGATGTAGTTCAATTCAGCCTTAAACAAACTTTTGCTGATGAAATAAATGGAATAGGGAAACTTATCTTCCATTTATCCCAAAGCTGCCCCCAAATATTTATCTGATGGATCAGTATGGATATGGAAGGGCAGAGCCTAGTTAGGACCTTGAGGTGTAGGGGAAGTGGTCAAATTTTCCTTTATGAATTAAAAGGCTTCTTTACAAAGACTTGATCAACAAAATTCAGAGTCTTTAGCCAATAATACAAATAATGGTGAAGCCACCTTGCCAAAATACTTGATGAATCTCCTATAGTAACCATCCAAGTCCAAGAAACTCCAAACATATCTCTGTTTCTGAGGAGTAGGCACCCTTTTTATTATAGAAATCTTGTTTGGGTCTACTTGTATCCTTGCCTAAGATATGGAGTGGCCAAGGAAAATCCCTACTCTCCTCAACAATTCACACTTCTCAAGAATCAAAGAGAGATGCATTTCATTGTATCTCATCAGGAATTTACCTATATTAGAGAGGGCATATTTGGAATCATACCCATAGGGAGTGAAATCATCGATGTATATTTCCACAGAATCATGGACAAGCTTAGCAAAAATGCTCAAGACTGCTCTCTGAAAAGTGGCAGGGGCATTGCATAGGCCAAATGGAAGAACTATATAAGAAAATGTGCTCCAAGGACATGTAAATGTAGTCTTGTCTTGGTCTTCAGGGCTGATTTGGATCTGATTGTAACCACTAAATCCATCGAGGAAAGAGAAGAACTTCCTGCAAGACCATCCCATAATTGGTAAACTAAAGGCAAAGGGAAATGTTCTTTCTTTGTGGATTTTTTCAACTCTCTGTAATCAACACAGATCCTCCACTTCCCATTATACTTTGGGACTAATACTAGAGGAGAAACCCATTCACTAACTAAGATGGGGTATATGAACCCTGCATATAACAACTTTTGTAATTCATCCTTTAATATGTATTTCAAGGCTGGGTTCAATCTCCTCTTGGGCTAGTGCACATGATTGCATCCCTCTTTGACGTAAATATGGTGTGTGAAAACTAAGGGATTCACCCCTTTCATTTCTTTGTAATCCCAAGGAAAAGCATCTAAGTTCTCTCTCAATAGTCGGCACAATTGTTCTTCCTCTTTGGCCGAGAGAGAGGGATTGATATTTAGGGTTCTAGATGGGCCAAATTCTATAATCTTGGTAGGTTCAGGGACTGAGTCAACTGAATATAGCTTATTCCATGGGTTTCTTTCAGATTCTCTCACGAGTTCATCAAGTGGAATGGAAATGGGGGGTTGATTTTGAAGGATATGGTCAATGAGGTCATCTTCATCATGTTTCCCCCCTTTGATAACATCATCTAAGGTAAAAACATGGTATGGTGTTGCATGGTACACTTCATATTCTCCTTCATCCTCCAGCCACAAAGGTAGATCATGTTCAATAGAAGGTTGGGAAGGAGGATATGATACCTGTTGTTTTGACAAGGACCCATTCTTGATGGTCCTGTTTCCAACCCTACAACTGATATAAGCATCAACAGTGGTCAACCAAGGTCATCTTAGGATAAGAGGATAACCATTAAAATTTGTTTTGTGTCGAAGTACCAGGAAGTTAGTAGGATACACGCAGGAGTTAATGGAGCCCATAACATCCTCAACAACTCCCTCAGGAGCTACCATGGATCTATAGGAAAGTTGAAAAACAGTAGTGGTCTTTATTAAAGCTCTTGGAGGTTGAGATTCAACATGGTTTCTTTGTTCATCACATTGATTTAAGCCCCAAGATCAATCAATGTATGAGGAAAAATGATACCATCATTGTGCACATCCACTACTAGACTCCCAGGGTCTTGGTACTTTGGGAAAATGACTCTCCCCAACATTAAATCAGATAATTGACCTACAAAATTAAGGGTGGGGGTGTCTCTCTTCTTTCTCCTAGGTGTTTTGAAAATTTTTTCTTTGATAATATTATTATAGATGGGAAAATCCTTAATATCCTAGAGAAGGGGTATCTTTACACACATATTATTCAATTCTCCCAAAATTTAAGTCTCTTCTGGGGTGTGCTGGCTAGGATGGATCATTCTATTAGGAAAAGGAGGTGGATTTACTTGAGGGCTACTCTCTTCCTTTTCCTCTTCAATCTCGTTAGGTGGAGATGGTGGATGGTTATCTGGGAGCACTCTCCTAGTCCTAAGGTTAATCTTATGGAAATCTATAACATATGCAGGGTAAGATGCATCTCCACTGTAGATTTGTTGTGCCTATTTTTTATTCAGGTTCAGATTAGGTTGAACAAGCATCTAAGGTTTCTTAGGTGGTGTAGGATGAATGAGTGGAGGTTGAGGTTGGGTTGGAGGCAGTAAAGTAGGAGGTTGGTTTAGTTGAGGCCTCCATCCTTGTGATGGGTTTCTCCACTGAGGAGGTCAGGGAGCATATGGCTGAAATGGTTGATTGACAAGTTGAGTATGATATGGAGGGAAATAAGGACAAGGAGGTGTGGGCCATGATAGATGAGTAGAAGAATACCAAGGCTGCAAGGGTGCATTTTGGTATGAATTTTAGTAAGAATAAGGCGCACCTTTCATGCCTTGTTGGTATGGTTGAGGTTCTTGAGGCCTCCTTTGACTTATAAAGAAGAGTTTCTCTTGACCACCTTCCACCCCTTGGTATACAAATTTTAGGCCAGGTAAGGAAGGGAAATTTTTTGTTGCATCATTTTATTCATAGTTTGAGAAAACTTCTATGACATTTATTGGGCATTCGTTCCTAGGGCGTCTTCTAGTGCATCTAGGGAAAAACATGGCTAGGGCTCTATCTTCCTCCTCTTGTTTCCTTGTGATATTCATGCTATCAATTTGCAAGGAAAATGTGTGTAACATTTCACTGTTGAAATCCTCCAACATGTTCCTTATCTCACTTTTGATGGATGAGGTAGAGGAAGAGGTATTGGCCAAGCCTTGATTACTTCTACCCTTTTTTATGTCTGCCCTAGGATAGTTTCTGAACACAGTATTGATGCCATCATAGGCCAACTAATAGATAAGTCCCGTAGATAGCATTTTGAGGGTTTCGAATACCTCCTCCCTCATCCCTCAAAGAAAAAATAACTTGAGTGATTCAGGATCAAGGGTGCAGTTGACCCTCTTGTATTTTAATTGAAACCTTTCCTCGTAGTCTTCTAAAGATTCATCAGGCCCTAGGGTCATCCTAAAGATTTTTTCCTTGGTTTCTTTGGACCTACAATAGTATTTGTACTTGTTGTTGAAGGAATCTTGCAATTGGACCTAGGTAGTGATGTTTGCCCCAAGTAGACCCATGAACTAGTGCAAGGTTGAATCCTTGAGGGTAGAGGGGAAAATTTTCAACTTTTGTTCATCTGGGGCATAGTCATAAGTCCTATAGACAACAATAAACTCAAACATGAAAGTGTCAGGGTCCTCAGAAGTTAAGCCATGGAAGTGTGGAAGCAATGGAGGTATAATTTTTTTCATCCTAGTGTGTCCATTGGTTTCTTTTGTGGGAAAGACTCCTTGGATTTTTTCTAAGCCATATCTTGAACAGGTGAAGTAGGTTCCTCTTGTGAAGAAAGTTCATTTTCTTCCCAAATAGGTTCCTCAAAATTTTCAGGTTTCTCACCTAGAAGATATTCTAACTCACAGTCATTGAAGAAGAGTGAAGGTTGACTATGTGGGGATGTGGGGGTTTTTGGTAAAAAATATCCTTGGTTATCATTAATCCTACGAGGCATGAAAGACGATTTTTTTATTTGTTTTTCACTTTTTCAAACTGTATGCAAACAAAATCAGAAAACAATTCTTAGGTAGAAAACAAGCATCTACTTAGACACCTCCTCGGAAACGACGCCAAAAAGTGGTGAGCCCTAGTATTGCACCAAGAGTGCTGCAAATCCCAAGGGTTTCTAAACTTTAATTATCAACTTGAGATTCGTGAAAACTTAGAGGTGACATTGCTATATGCACAACAGATGGATTCTACTCAAGCCACCCTCAACTAGGTCTTCTGGTCAGTACTACTTCTATGCAATTCCTTCTACTTGATTAAAGTGCAGCTAGCTAATGTGATGTAGGGAATTTGTTATAGTATAAGACAAATTGAATGGATATCAAAGTCCTACTTGCAATTGATAGTGAAATCTAAGCATAAACATTTAACCTAGTTGCAGAAAAAGGAAACTATGCTATGGTAATCATTCATCTAGCTATCTACTTATTTGTAGTAAAGAAACTATTATATCATCACACACTTCATGAAATCATAATCCAAATCCTATATATTGTTTCATTCAACTTGTACTTGCATGTGAAATTCAATCTAATTCTGAAATGAAATAAAACCCTAATGCCTACTATGTTTTTGTAGCAAGGAAGGAGGGAGATTTGGACTGGCCTAAGAGTCTCTTCTAACCATGAATTCAGAGATGGGGGTCAAGTGCATCCTATTCTAGGCTAAGAAGTCAAAAAGGAGCTAAACGGGAGTGAAGAGGTGACTTACAACACTGCTACAAGAAGTTGCTATAGGATGTCCTGTAATTGCTACAGGATGTCCTAAAGTGCTACAAGAAACAAGAAAAGAGGGTTTTAAGGATGGTAAAGGTGCACAAAATGTGTGGGAATGTGAGAGAAGGTGGAATGAGGTGAGGGAGAAGTGGAAAATGCCTCCAGCCAAACTCAAACCCCTTGGGAGGCATGTTTTTCACTTGGAAGGTTGCCCACGGTGGTGGTGAAGGTTGTTTAACAAAATAAGGTTTTGGTGGAAGATTTGGAGGTTGGAGAGAAGCAAGATGGATGAGATGGAGAGTATCCTTTCCTTGAAGCTGTAGACAACCATGCAATCACTACATACATTCATGCATTTCTTATTGACAAACTAACATGTTAATAAGTGGAAAAGACGAGTTGAATGGAAAAACCATACTTAATCTATGCTAAAATCTAATCTAACACAAATCCAACTCCTAACTTATAGTAAGAATATTATGAGCATGATAATAACACTATATAAATTTCTAAGAAATCATAAACAAACAACTTTTTATCTATGGTTGGAGATCATTATCCTCAATCTCCCATGAGAGAGGTGAGGAAGAGAGGCTACAAGCACAATTTTGATGGATTTTTGATGTTGCTAGAATGTAAGTAGACTAAAAAATATGTTGAAACATAAAGAGAGGATATAAATGCACAAGAGGGACTTAGCCAATGGATTGGGCCCTAACCAAAAATCATCAACCTTCTGAGACCAAATCAGTGATGGAACAATCAACTTCTCATTATCATTGCATAAAAAGGTCTAGTACATCATATGGCAGTAAAAAAATAACACTAAATCAGAGCTCAAGAGCTACCTAGATGAATGAAAATTTTGAATCCTAATGAGCTCTTGCATATGCTTATTTATACAAATGGGTAGCTACCAAAAACTCCCTAAAATGTAGGAATAAGTCCTTAATCTCGAGAAAAGTGGAGTTTGGATCCTCATAACTGTCACTTTTCTTGGTTTCCCTTTCCTTCGAGCTATTGGGAGAGATCACGATGTGATATTGGCTGATTGAGAGAGATAAGGAGGTGTAAAAGCCTCCTAAAATATCTCCTTGATGTTTACTCCGAGCCCTTAGGTGGAAAATATCTCAAAAATAACTTTATTTCCTACAATTGATTCAGATTAGGCAACACGACATGAAAAACATCATACAACCCATAATATAACAAAAATGTAAATACATGTGAGAGAGAGGTAACTTAATAGCTGAAGTATGGCATTTTAACCCCTTAAAATATACCTAATGATGGGCCTCATCACATATCAATGTATTTTAACTATTATAACATCTTCATTTTGTTTATTGATCTTTATGATCTTGGTAATCCAGAATGGAAAACTATGTGGGTCTCCAACCACTAACACTGCAATCATGCAACCTTCCTTAATATCCTATACCAATTCCTTGTAAAGGTATTCCAATGCTTCACATTGTTCATATGATATTCTAGAACCAATATGCATTTTTCTTTCCTCTATTTTTGAAGACTCAATAACAACTTGATATTCTTGTTTTTCAACAATTTTTCTTTTGCATATTTTGTGTCCAAGTAAATGAAATATTCAAAAATATATCTACATTTTTTAGGCTTGAAATTTTGTCACTTTTACCATTTAAAAATGAATCCCAACAAATAGAATCAACGACATCAAACTACTCATATGTATCTTTAATATATATATTTTTATTTTTTCCAAGCATTCATAATAAAAAAATGCATCTCTATTATGCCTTCGTGCATTATGGATTTTAGCAATTTATTGCAATAAAATAACTTTGACCCAAACATTGGATGATATAAAATGAACCTTTAAAATGCTAAACTTAATGAAAGGCCCACATCCTTCATTAATTGAATACTTGTTGCTTAATGTAAGTGTTTTATCATCATTTTTTTGATATAGAATTGATGTTGTAAGTTAACCCCATTAAATTATCCATTGCACTTTTGCTAACCATGCAATCCATGGATAAATATTTGCATGTCAACAATTTATTTTGATATGTGAAAAATAGGATTTCAATTAATGATATTAGGCTCCCAACATTCTTTCTCTTTAATGTTACTGAAAATGACTAAACATTTTATCGATGTGGTCATGAGTGTTCCCTACAAGAATGAAATTAAATTTTAGCTTTCGAAAGATTCCCAACTCAAAAAGCATGCTTAGATATCCAAATAAAATTTGATTTTTGTTTTCATGGCTAATGTTGTCTAATTGTACATACAAAACTTAAGGAAGATTAATTGACCAATGAGTGAGCACATGATGAATCATGGTGATGGTTAGATTTGCATCATTATGAATATTTGGAGTTGTAAAGTAAACCCTTGGTCACATTTTTCCATTAAAAACTATAAAACCAACACAGTGAAACTGAATAAAATTCTCCTCTTGATTTTTGGTGTGCGAATAAAATGTGGTAGAATTGTTTTGTTTTAGTCCAAAACATCAATTATCAAACCCATATATTTATTTTTAACATCATAGCACTTCTGTCAATGCTTATGTTTTTCCTTCCACTTAATTGTTGTTTGTGATGCTTTTGGAGTGCTTTGACAATGGAATACACACATAACATAATATGAAGATATTGATAATACATTTTCATAGTTGATACATATCCAAATATAAAAAAATCATTTTTTAAATACATTCCTCTTTCTACCCCTTCATATTTATCCCTTTTATATCTAAAAAAAGCACATGCACTGCAAACTCCATCCTTGGTTTCCTAGGAACACAAACAATATTGAAAATTTTCTTCCATATTTTTGTAAAATATGAATAAATAAATTTTCCACCAATATATTATTTCTATAAGCTGTATATTTATTGCCCCAAGAAATTATCTAGAATATGTATTGTGTATCTCTTTAGGATACACTCTTCATATTTGCAAAATAAGC
The DNA here is from genome assembly GCA_034641835.2 of Pinus albicaulis. NCBI lineage: Eukaryota > Viridiplantae > Streptophyta > Pinopsida > Pinales > Pinaceae > Pinus > Pinus albicaulis. The sequence continues at coordinate 52,784,944 of MU968411.1, forward strand.
CATGCATACATTATAATGTATCATATGTTGATGGCCCACTCTCTCATTTATGATGTATTTTTAAATAAAATTTAGGAACTTTTTCCAATCTAGTTCAGATTCTTGATAGACAAAGACTAACAATTGCGTTAGTTTTTTTAAAATCATTTATTCAAATTAAACGATTACCAATGTGATAATTATAATATGTCTTTGTAGATATCATGCAACCCACTAAATATGATTTTTTTATGCTTTTCTTCATCGAAAAATATATCTTCCTTTTCTCCAAGGCATAAATGGGTATAACTTTCAAACATTTCTTTTGAAAACATTCACTTGAAATCAAATCATTGATGGAACTCAATCTCATGAGAAAAATATTCCTAAACCTTATATAACTAGAATGATTTCGATTGATATAAAAGGTCTATTCCTATTCATTGATACACCATTTGTTTGCAATGTATCTATCATTTTATCATATTTTCTACAAGTAATTTCCTCATTGTTAGAAGGAATATTATCCTCACAGTAATCATACTCAACATCATTAAGGACACCCAATAATAGAATGTCAACCATCTTGAATTGCTCGACCTAAATGAATTATAAAATGATCTTCATTTTGTTAAAATTGTAGGAAGGAAGGGTTTAGGCTTGTGCCTTGGTCAAAGAATAAAATTCAAATTCAATCTCATAGAAATTTGAGTTGGTTGACAGTTAACACGTGATGTGGCCTATCGCTAGGTTATTATCAGTTAATTCGAATTAGATGGAATTCAGTGATTTATGTGATAGTTCATTATTATAATTTAGAAATCTAATTGTGTTAACTACTAGTGTCTCTCATTTACTGATCTATAGTTCTATAATAGAGATAGTCTTGAGTTTAGTTGAGTATTTTGACTTTTGTTAACTCAATTGACTCTCAGTTAACTATTTCCAACTACTAAAATTAACTTTAGTTGGTCATGCAATTCTAATTTCCTATTGATACTAGATGGAGGCACAATTGTAGTCATTATTATACAAGTGTTGTGTACAAGATTGAGAATCGAGCAAGCTTATTTCTCTTTGGAATTGTGCAAGGAAATAGGAGCTTCCTTGTAGGTTGATTTGGTTAAGTGTTGGGTTGTTTTTTAGAGGATTTGATCAGTATTGTAGAGGCTTCAGGCTTGAAGAAAATTATTTGTAATAGATCAAATTTCTGAGTTGATAATACTAGCAAGAGGAATTTTTTCTAGCGGGGCTCCCCATAAAAAATATTGTGTTTTATGTGTGATTGGTCTATTGTGACTATGTTTCTATTCATTGTTTTGATTTCACAGAATTTTGAGTAATGAAATATTGTGTCTTTTGTTATCAGTTTGATATCGTTAGCAGTTGCAATATTATCAGGAATTTATAAATGGTATCAGAGCTAGAAACAAGATAAAAACCAAGTTCCTTGATCATAATTAAAGCAAGTTGAAGAGGAGATCAGTAATTCCACAAATTATACAAGTGCAGGAATCGTGCAATACTATGGGTTCGAGGACAAAGCATGCCCTGGAGGGAACTTCAATTTTATGTGCATGGATGGAAAAAATGGAGGCTACACTAGATGATAATGAAGTTTTGGAACACATCATGACTGATATTCCCAAACCTCCTGCATCATATGCACAACAACTAACTCAATGGAAGAAGGATATTGCCAAATATAGGAGGATGATCCTAGGAGTGAGGGACAATATTGTTCCAGATTTGCATGGGAAGGAAACTCCATTCCAAATGTAGCATTCCCTCACTGATCTATTCGAAAGTAGCAGTGATTCAATAATATTAGTTTTGAAGGAAAAATTGAGGAACATTCAAATGGGTAAAAATGACCCCATAGTTACATACCTATCCAGGTTTTCTCAAGTGAGAGATGAACTTGGAGGTGTTGGAGAGATAGTTCCATCAATACAAAATGTGATCCTTGCTCTTCTCGGGCTTCCTAAATCATGGCATAGTTTCTAGGATGTTTTGAATGGTAGATATAAGCTCCCTGATTGGGAGAGACGATGGTTAAATATTGTGTAGGAAGAGATGAGGAACACAAGGGATGGAATCTCATCTAGAGATGATGAGGAGGAGAAATTTTCTCTAGATGGAAAAAGGAAGAAAACCAAGGGAAATAATGCCCAAGGAAAGCCTCGATATATTCAGTATGGAGGAAATAAAAAGAAGGATCTTAGTAAGATCAAATGATTTCCTTGCCATTAATTTGGGAATTGTGCTACAAAATTCCCAAACAAGAAATCCAACAAGCATTCTGTAGCAACAACAAGAGGAGAGGCCCTCTCTTCTCAAATCAAATCAGATTTATCTCTAATATATTGCATGGAAAGCTTAATTCAAGGTAGTGTGTGGTATATTGACTCAAGGGCTTCATTCCACATGATATGGAATAGATATTTCTTCAGTAGATTGGAGGAGAAAGACATGAAACTCCATATTGAGCTTGGATTTGATGGTAGATACATGACCAAAGGAATTTGTACAATAATCTTGGAGTCAAGATCCCTTTTGTGCCTCAATAATGTGTTGTGTATCCCTGGATTGAATAAAAATATTGTCTCAGTAGCAGTCCTTGATGAAAAATGGTATGAAGTAGTATTCAACAAGGGGAAGGCCTACCTCAAGAATTCTACTTTTGTTAAGGTCGAGAAGATTGGTGTCAGGATAAAATATATCTACAAATTGGAGGTGTATGCATGGAGAAAATTTAGCAACAAGGAAGTGTTTGTTCAGAGCTGAGATATTGGATAGATCTGGCACAAGTGTATGGGACACCCACATCATGGTGTGTTAAAGATACTCAAGAAGATCACCATTGGGATATCATAGAGAACCCTTGAGAAACATGATGTGTGCAAGGGATGAAATCTAGGAAAATATGCCAAATATTCCTTTTAGGGTCGAGATAGTAGAGTTGGAGCTATTCTCAAGAGAGTTCATTCAGATGTTTATGGTCCTTTCTCCACTATCTCACTCAGTAAGAAACATTAGTATGTGATTTTTATTGATGATTTCTCCCATAAGTTTTGGATATATTTCATGAAGAAAAAATATGAGGCCTATTCCAAGTTTGTGGAATTCAATGCCTTAGTGGAGAAATATTCAGGGAATAAAATAAATTCCCTGAGTGATAATAGAGGAGAGTGTATCTAAAATTCCTTTAGAGATTTATGTTCCAAGGAGGGTGTCAGGAGAGAGTTGATTACACCCCATAATCCTCAGTAGAATGGGGTTGTAGAGAGGAAAAACAAGATTATTGTTGGGGCTACTAGAGAAATGTTGCATGAACAAGGGTCACCCTTATACTTGTGGGAAGATGCACGCAACACAACTGTGTACTTGAAAAATATGAGTCCTCATAAGATTCTTGGGATGATCACACTTGAGGAGGTTTTCACTAGTAGAAAGCCAGATGTCTCCAAATTTTTCATTTTTGGGTCCATGGTGTATTTTCATGTGTCTAAAGATGACAGGAATAAGTTGGAGCCTACTATAGAGAGGGGGATATTTGTGGGATAAACTGAGGAAAAAATTATTTACAAGGTATACATTCCCTCTCTCAAAAATATTGTTTTGAGAAGGGACGTGAGATATGATGAGGAGAAAGACATGAGGAGTTATATATAGAGAGATTTGAGAATGTCACCAAATTAGGAGCTTCTAGTTCCCAAGGAGGAGCCCTAGTCAGATTCATAGAGTTAGTCCTTTCCCAAGGGCAAGAGATAATTCCAGGAGAATGATGTGGAGTAGCCACATGACGATGAGAAAGGAGCAGAACAAGTGGAGGCACCCACTCACACAATTACTCCCAGTGAATGGAGGAAGAGGAGTAGGTTGGTTGATATATTAGTGCATGAAGCTCAAGATCAGGTTGAACCTCCTAGTTCCTCACGCAGACAACACATATCACCAGATATATACACATAATACATGATGCTCATGATAGAATTGATAGATTTTGATCCTTCTTCTTTTGAAGAGGTTTCTTCCCAACAGGTGTGGGTAGATGCCATGGTGGATGAATATATGTTAGGTTGTTGTGAAACCATCTCCAAAAATAGAAGAAAATAGATATCAATGCCTTAGAAATAAGCCACTTCAACGGGGCAACCTCCAATACATTACATTAATGAACAATTCTTGGATGATACAAATTACAAAACCTCCTTTCTATATATAGGAGTCCATGGGGCCACATTGTAATCCTAGTGGGGCCACAATGTAATCCTAGCCGACCTAACAATAATAGTTTAAGGGCACAATAATAACAATATGGGGGTTACATGGGTACAACAATAAGGGACTATACTAGTAATATAGGGACCTAACATGCCCCTCTCCTCCAAAAAAGTGTTGTCCTCAACGCTTGAGTAGCTCTGGGTGCTTCTATATAAAATTCTCATCCTCCCATGTAGAATCTTCAATAGGTAAGTTCTTCCACTTGATGAGATACTATGAAATTGATCGATTTCGTAGCTGTCGAGTTCTTGTTTCCGTGACCGCTTCAGGTTTCAATATGATTTTTCCTTCCTCATCAAGTTCTGGAAATATTGTTTGAACAGGAATATTTTCACCCATAACCTTCTTTAAGCATGAAACATGGAAAACTGGCTGCACTCGTGAAGATGCAGGAAGCTCCAATTTGTATGCCATAGTACCAATATTTTGCAACACCTTGTAAGGACCATAGTACTTTGGCGATAATTCATTATCCTTCTTAACTTGCTTGAGGGACATTTGTTTGTATGGTTGTCACCGTAAAAATACCCAGTCTCCTACATCAAAACTTCTCTCGCTGTGATGTTGATCTGCCTGTTGTTTCATTCGATTTTGTGACAAATTCAAGTTATCCTTTAAGAGTTGGAGAAATTCTTTTTGATGCTCAATGTGATCATCCACTGCTTGAACCTTCGAATTTTATCTTAAAGATGATGTGATGGATGGTGGATGATATCCATAAAGTGCCATAAATGGGGTCATTTTTGCTACAGTATGAAAGGAAGTGTTATACCACCATTCAATGAGAGGTAACCACTTGACCCATTGTGTTTGTTTATCAGATACAAAAAAACGAAGATATACTTCCAAACATTTATTTACTATCTTATTTTGACCATCAGATTGAGGATGATAAGATGAGCTATGAGCTAATTGAGTACCCAAACAAGAAAATAACTTCGGCCAAAAATTTCCAGTAAAAATGGGATCTCTGTCGCCCACAATAACCCTTGGGTTTCCACGTAGCTTTTGAATTGTGTCCATAAATATAGTAGCAATTGTACTTTCTTTAAATGGATGAGATAGTGCACAAAAGTGTGCATACTTGGTAAGTCTATCAACTACCACCATGATGACACTCTTTCCTTCAGACTTAGGTAAACCTGTGATAAAATCTGTTGGCCACCTATAAAATTTTCTATATCAAAAGGTGGCCAAAACATTTTGGAGCCTTCAAGAAACAAGTTTTATTGCTAAAAATGTTATCTCTTGAAGCCTCTTGAAGACATCATACCTTTGTTTCAATATTCATTACTGTTTCCTTTCCAAACCCAGAAATTCTGTTATTTTCCAAAGAGAAAAGACTACTGCAAAATCACCATTTTTCCCTTTCCTCCACTTCAAAACTAACCTCCCTTTTTGCCTCCCTTTTTCCTCATAAGAATTCCTCCATTTTTCCATCTGTTTCATTTTCCCCTTCAGAAAAATCCACCTTACAGAGTTTAAAACTCACTTTTTAACTCTGCCGAAACCCCCAAATCCATTGGAAAAACTTGGAAAATTTCATAAAAAATATGTTTTTTACCACAGGTTTAAGCCCCCTTGGTCTAAGTCCTAAACCACTTCCCCACCATATGCCTTGGTGTTGGAACCAAGCACTAACCCCTTTCAGCGCTAATCGCAGTGCACAAGTCCATTCGCCATATTAAAACCTCCGATGCGTTTAAGCCCGTGTTTACAACCCCCGATCATGTTATTTTTCCGTATAAACCTTTTTACCTGCAATCGGGTGCTAAAACTTGTTAATAAACCTTTTCCGATTGACTTTTTCCTTTGAAAAATCAAAAAAAAAAAAAAAAACCCTTTTGTCCTAAGTTTTGGTCTAACGCACCCCTACAATGTTTTTTAAGTCAAATGGGTAGATTGAAAGACCGCATCAAAAGTTCCGATGCGATTAGATCCCTATTATTTAAACCCCGCCCCTCCACTTTTCATTTCATATAGCCTTCACCGGGGACCAAGTGTTAAGAGTCCCGAGGTGCTAATCGCATCGCAAGTTTCCAATGGTTAGATTGAAAGACTGGGCTCGACAGCTCTGATTGCGATTGTTCCTTTTATATACGCCCCGGGCATATTACCTTTCATAAATACCAAGGCCCCGCAAAACGGGCGCCATTCCATATATATATATTAATTCGCCCGACAGTAAAACCTTTGTATTTTATTAAATATCGGGTTTTCATTATTATAAAGGTTTCCGCCAGTGTGTGTTTTAAACACGATCTCCGTCGTTGATCATTGGGCTGATCCAACGGCCTGCGCATTATCGCATCGCAACATTTTCATCAAGCGCATTAAACTTTCCTCCACCTCTGATTGACCCCTCCCGATTCATTTCCCGTCGTCGATCTGATCTGCAGATCAATGGTCCACATGTGATCGCATCAGAGTTTTCCATCGAGTGCGTCTAATTACTTTACTTTGCTCCCCCTCCAATCGTCGATTCCCGATTTATTCTCCACCGTTGATCTTGTGGGCCGGTCTCATCCGACGGCCCACGATCATCCTAAACCCCCAACTTCAATTTAAACCATATTTTCCTTCGAACTAAGGTTATTTAACCATACCTTTCGCATTCTCTTCATTTCTTTGTTAAAACGGCTTTTCTTCCGTTATACTTCCCGGGCCAATCCCAGCCATTAATCTCTGTAGATCAATGGACCTGACTCATTTTCTCCCTTTTCTTCCCTTTTAACCTCCTCTAAACCAATCCCAACCGTTGGATGATGCCATCCAACGTCCATGCTCTCTACCTACAACCTCTGAAGCAGTTTACCCTAAATAATGCAGGATTTCTTAATTGGTTTCATGTTTTGCAGGTGTTTAATGGTTTTCCATTATATTGAAAGAAAAAGACGAAGGCTGGGAATGACGATTCCCACACCTTTGATTCATCAAAGGGAACCATTCACAAGGTTCTACTCCATGTCTCGTCAATGCTTCATGGGCATTGATGCCATACGGGCCCTGTGCGGCGCTGCACATCAACAAGACACAGTGAGTGAAATCACAATCAAAGAGTATCAGTGTCGGAGACAAAATACACCAGAACATAAGGTTGAAGACAAATTTGTGGGGATTACGGCTAAGAATGATTATCAAAAGCCAAATCCTCCAAATTAAAACACTGTTAAAGGTAAATCATAAATTTTTTATCAGACAGAAGGCCTCCACCGCCACATCTGAGGCAAATTGATTCCTCCCAGCTACCACAAAGCCACCTGTGAGTCAAATCATTCAAAACAGAGGAAAATTGATCCCTCTCGGATACCACAGTGCCACCTATTACCTCAAATCATTCGACAAAGGCTGAAGTTATTGATCAAAATCAGATATTTTCCTCAACTCAGCCGAACAATTAATTATGCCAAATAAGCTTAATGACAAAATATCAGCAGAGTTATTACTACATGAAACAGAGCCTTAAAAGTCAACAAAATCTCCCACCGAGTTTAAACTTAAATGTAAACCAATTAATACAGTGAGAATATCTGTACTCTTCTCCATTGAGCCCCTCAAAGGCCGAGAAGTCATTAGTCTGTATTAATTGCGTTGGGAGATCTTTTATTAGATCTCACCTCCTCATTCTTCTATAAATACTTTTGTAGAAGATGAGAGGTGGGTTGGTTGGTCACTAGTTGTAATACTGAAAACTCTCTGAAATAATATATAGTTTGTTGAAGTTGAAGAAGAAATTGAAGTCTTGGAAGCTTGATGGTGTTGTGACATGCCTGTTCTTGAGAAGGCTCTATCATTGGATCCATGAGCTTGGCTGTTGGTGAAGTTTTCTGAACTGTTTAATGTTTTCCCCTATTTTCATTTTGTTCCATAAATTCTTACTACAGTAGGTTGAAATTTTTAGGCTAAGAAATGACTCTTGGAAGCACCTTAGACCTGTTCATCCTTCATTGTTTCATGTTTTCTTCTGCTGAAGTATTTTAGAGTCTTTAATCTCTCTCTTTAGTCTTCATGCTTGTTTATTTCCTTAATAGTTCGAACACTTGGTTTCAGCATGATTTATGGTTCTCCCTGCTTGTCTACTGCCACTTAAGGACTGTTATTGAAGTCTCCCTTTGAATTTTCTTTGTTTACAGTGAGCCAAGGAGGTATGTTCTGATCTTGCCCCTTGTCCTTGCTTGAACAGTTGGCTTAAAGGTCGTTATAGTTGTGATCATAGATGTATTTAGGTGTTCCCTCTTCTATGACTGCAATTATCAGTGAATCTTTTATGTTTTCTAAGTCATTTGAAATAAAATATTTGAGGAAATAGGGTGTTCCCTGAATCTTAGATTTCATTTTGAAAGTTGTCTTGAAGTAATTATTTTCTTAAAGGAGGTTTGTAGAATTTATGGTTAGCCCTTTCTATCAAATATTTTTTTATTGTTCAAGTTATGTTTTCAAGTTCCCTTCGTTGAGAATCAAATTTCTCTTTCCAAATCATTGATGTCCATCTCATTCCAAAACCAAAGGATCATACGGCCAAGTTAGATTTTCCCTCTGATATCCCATATTCATTGATGAGTATGTTATGACCTCTTCTTGACTCCATTGCCCAATGGAACTGACACTTCTTTCTTTCTACCTATCTTTCCTAGACCTTTCACATTCTGCTGTATCAATTCAACCAAACAAACAAACAAACACCTGCACTTAATAACTAGTCCAAAACCAATACTCAAAGCACACAAGATAAACCTTTGCAAACAAACATTTGAGAGATCCCTCTCTGAGAACAGGAGGACTAGATCCCGTAACTCTAAATATTGGTTCTGATGTTGCCTTGTCTTTTGATTTTCCAAACTATCAAAACACGGGACACCAACAAAATCCATTGAAATCTCCTCCCAACGTTGACTTGGAATGGATAAAGGTTGTAGAAGACCCGGGGTCTTAATTGTCTCAACTTTATTCTGCTAGAAAACCAAACATTCCGCCATAAAATTTTGAATATCAGATTTAAGGCCATCCCAAAAAAAAAATTTCTTCACCCTGTGGTATGTTTTTAAAAATCCTAAGTGTCCTCCTAAAGGAGAAGTGTGCAATTCCAAAAGAATATTTTGTTTTAGTTGGGAATTATTACAAAGATATAAGCGATATTTGTACCATAAGGAATCATTTTTCCAACTAAATGTATCAGATCTACTAGGATCTTGCTACAACTTTTGAATGAGTGTCCACACTTCTTCGTCCTTCTTCCATTCATCCCTTGCTTCGGTTATCCAATCTGGTTGGATAATAGATATGGCACAAAGCAATGCTTCCACCTCTTCATTCTTACTTGAGAGTGCATTTGCAACAACATTTAGCTTCCCTTTTTTGTAGATTATTTCAAAGTCATAACCCAACATCTTTGTGACCCATTTTTGTTTCTCTTCAAAATAGTCTTTGTTCCAAAAAGTGTTTAAGACTATCATGATCAATTTTTACCTTGAAGTGTCTTCCCATTAGGTAAGTTTTCCATTTCTTTCATGCATGCAGTATTTCTAACATTTCCTTCTCATAAATAGCTTTCTGTAAATACTTTCCTTTGATTAGACGACTTTCAAAAGCAATGGGTCTCCCTTCTTACATTAAAACAACACCAATTCCATTTCCTGAGGCATCACATTACACAATAAATATTTTTGTGAAATATGGTGTAGCTAAGAACGGTGCTAGGCACATTGCTTCTTTAATATGTTCAAAGGCCTTAGTTGCTTCAGGAGTCCATGAAAATGTATCTTTCTTCAATAATGTTGTTAGAGGTGCTGCTATTCTCCCATAATTCTTAACAAACTTGCGATAATACCATGTTAACCCAAGAAATCCTCGCAACTGCTTTATGGTTGTGGGGAATTCCCATTCCTTAATGGCTTTAATTTTGTTAGGGTCTACCTTAACACCCTTATGAGATACAATATGACCCAGATATTCCACCTCTTGCACTCCAAAGAAACATTTGGATGTTTTTGCATATAATTATTTCTCCTGCAATAGTTTGAGCACCCTATCAACATGTTGAACATGATCCTTCCAAGACCTGTTGTAGATTAGAATATCATCAAAAAATACTAGCACAAATTTTCTAAGGAAGGGTTTGAAAATGGAATTCATCAACCCTTGAAATGTAGAAGGTGTGTTGGTAAGGCCAAAAGGCATGACCAAAAATTCATAATGACCTTCATGAGTTCGAAATGTTGTTTTTGGAATATCTTCAGTCTTCATTCTAATTTGATGATATCCTGAATGAATATCCAACTTGGTAAAATAAATTTCTTCATGTAATTCATCCAATAATTCATCAATCACAGGAATGGGAAATTTATCTTTAATGGTGAGCTTATTGAGCTCCCTATAATCTGGACACATGCGCCATGATCCATCGTTCTTGTGTACCAATACTATAGGAGTAGAGAAAGAACTTTGACTAGGTTGAATTATACCAACCTCTAACATTTCTGCAATCATACATTCAATTTCACTCTTTCGGACATAGGATATCTATAAGGCCTGATGTTTGGAGGAACACTTCCTGGAATCAAATGAATAGCATGATCATGATCATGAATAGGTGGGAGTCCTTTGGGAGTTTCAAACACCTTGGAATGATTGTCCAAGACTTTTTGGAGATCTGAAGAAATAGATGATTTTGGTGTTGGAACTTCTAGTGAGCATAATTGTGCAATTACGCCTCATTGTTATTTATTTAGAAGCTTTGTCATGACATTAGAGCTTATTATCTTTCTCGACTTCCCTGCAATACCCCGTAATTCGACTTCCTTTCCTTCTGAAAAAAATTTCAAGAAAAGTTCTTGAAAATTAAAAGCTACCGTCCCCAAAGATTGTAACCATTGTACTCCTAGTACAACATCAACACCTCCCATAAGAATGGAAAGCATTGGACTAGTCAATACATATTCCCCCATGGTTAGCTTGATATTATGGCATTTTCCAGAGCAATTTATAGTTCCTCCATTTGCAACCATCACTTGACATTCTGGTGCTGGGTATGGGAAACAATTCAATTCCTTGGCTACCTTACAATGAATAAAATTATGGGTGCTACCTGAATCAATCAACACTATTACCTTTTTCTTCTTGATATGTCCTTCTATCTTGAGAGTTTGAGGAGTGGTAATTCCTGCCAATGCATTACACGATATGGTCGGACTCATTTCTTCCTCTTCTAGGGTTGGTTGGTGTTGTATATCCTCTTCTTTTGAAGATTCTTGTTCATTTTCTTCTTCCTCTTCACAATCTATGTAAAATAATTTCTTCTCAGCTCACTTATGACCTTTAGTGTATTTTCTATCACAACTGTAGCAAAGCCCTTTTGCTCTTTTTTCTTCCAATTGTTGTGGTGTCAACCTTGTAGATTGTGAAAATATAGGATTAGCAACACTTACCTCTTTATAGAAGTGAGTGGTAGGTTTCCTTGTCTCCATAATTTTACATTCAATTTTTCTAGCCAACCTGCATGCCTTCTCCAATGAATCAGGTTCCAAAACGTGAACTTCATGTTGGATGTTATCCTTTAAAGTACCTACGAAGAGATCAATCCTGTGTTCCTCTGAAATATCAGTTACCCTTATATTCAATTTTTGGGAGTCCTCAATGTGCTCCCCCACTAAACCCTTTTGTTTGAGATTTATCAATTGGCTAAAGAAGGTGTTGCTCTTTGTATCATCATAATGTGCTATCATTTCCTCCGTAAAAATTGACCAAGTGACAATTATTTTATGGGAGCAAAGCCATCGATACCATACAAATGTATTTTTTTCTAAATGTAAAGTTGCAATGCGTACCTTTTGTGTGTTTTTCACATTATTGAGATCAAAATATTGCTCCTTCTGTAGTATCCATGTTACAAGATCCTTTCCATCAAACTTCCTCATATCCATTTTGGAATATGGTGGTTCTTCCCTCCAACAGTAGAGTTTATGAAATCACGATTAACATTTATTTTGTTCTCATCATGAGTTTCCTCTACTATATTTTCACCATTATGAAACATTTCTTGTATCAACTTTGCCAAACTTTCGATGTCTACTTTTAGATCCTTCTTCATGTTTTCCATGTTGTCTTTCATTTTTTCATCCATCTTAGCTTCCATGTCATCCATCTTAGCTTCCATGCCCACTTCCATGCCATCCATCTTAGCTTCCAAACCATTCATCTTAGCTTCCACGCCTTTCTTCAAACCATCCATCTTAGTTTCCACACCTTTCTTCAAAACTTCCATTTCATTTGTTGTTCTTTGCGAGGCGAAATTTTGCACTTGCTCTTGTAATTTTGATATGTCATGTTGCCATTCTTCGTCTCCATGTGTCATAGTAGAGCTTTATAAAGGCTTAATTGGTGTTGAATTCTTTTTAGGGGCCATTTTAGAATCCAATACTGATATCTATTCTACAATATGCCCTTGGAATCAATTCAACTTGATTCTTCAAACAAGACTTATGCAATTCGGAAAAAAAATACACACCTTTTACTTGCTTTCGAGGAGATCAGTATTGAAATTGAATTATCTCTATAATTGCGAACCCTCAATATCTGAAATTCAGCCCTATAGTAGCTCTTTGAAGCTTCTTTCAAATTCCACAGGTCTGATCTGATTTGGATTCTTCAAGACAAAGTTATTTCCAATCTCCCACAATGACCCAATTTTGGACTGGTTTAGTAGAGCGAACTTGTATGACTTGCCACGTGTCACCGTTTCCGCCTTTGGATCTGAAATTGATAGACCAAAAACTGTAGTCTGTGTACTTGTGGTCACTTTTTACAACATTCCAATCCGATGCTCAGAGAGAGAGCTATGAATATTTTCCCATGATCACCTCTTTGAGATGAAATTCAGAAGCCTCAAAAAGCCCTAACTTCCAAAGATCATATCTCCAAAAATATTGTGAAACAATATCTGAAATTTTTCTACAATGTTACTTAGGATTTCAGCTTCGCACTCTAAAACTTTCAGCTTCTAAACCTTTGTATAAAAAACGTTATTACAAAAATACCGCGATGACCTGTTTAGGTTAAATTCAGGAGCCTTCAAAATGACCTAACTTTCACAGATCATATCTCCGAAAATATTGCGAACCAAGGTTTGAAATTTTGCGACGATGTTCCTCAGGATTTTGGATTCGTACTCTAAAAATTTCAGATTTTTAACCTTCATAGAAAAAAAGGTATAGCGAAAATTCCACGCTGACTTGTTTGGAGCAGCGAAACCCTGGAATCTCAAAGCTCTGATACCAAATGTTGTGAAACCAGCTCAAAAAATAGAGGAAAAGAGATATCAACACCTTAGAACTAATCCACTTCGAGGGGGAAACCTCAAATACATTACATTAATGAAAAATTATTGTATGATACAAATTACAAAACCTCCTTTCTATATATAGGAGCCCATGGGGCCACATTGTAATCCTAGTGGGGCCACAATGTAATCCTAGCCGACCTAACAATAATAATTTAAGGGCACAATATTAACAATATGGGGGTTACAGGGGTACAACAATAAGGGACTATACTAGTAATATAGGGACCTAACATAGGTCCCTTATTGTTATTGTTAGTGTAGCCCCCATATTTTTATTGTTGTTCCCCATAGAATCCCACTATTTTTATTGTTGTTTTCTTACATTATTATTGTTATGTAGGCTGTGATTATATTGTGACTCCTTAGACTCCTATATATACAAAGGAGGTATTGTCATTTGTATCATCCAAGAATTATTTATTTATGTAATTTAAAGGAGGTTTCCCCCTCGAAGAATATATTTTTTAAGTCATTGATCTATCTTTTATTCTATTTTGTGAGTTAGTTGCATAACATTTGGTATCTAAGCTTTGGATTCTAGGGTTTCGCTTCTTCAAACAGGTCATCTTGGGATTTTTTTTATAACATTTTTTATAAAAGGATTATGAATCCGAAATTGCGACCATGTGGAGTCGAAATCTTGGTGAATGTCATGTATGGATTTGAGGTCTTAGTTCATTATATTTTAGGAGATATGACCCGATGAAGTTAGGGTTTTTCATGCTCTAGAATTCAGTCTGAAACATGTGACCTAGAGAAAATCATGATAACTTTCTCTATAAGAATCAAATTGTAATTTTGTAAAAAGTGATTGAAATTGCACGAAATGTAGTATGTCATGTATCATTTTACATACAAGTTCACTCTACTGAACCAATATATAATGAGGACATCATGGGAGATTGGGAATTACTCTTTCTTGAAGACTCCAATATCAGTTTGAATTGTGGGGTTGGAAAGAATACTCAAAGGGTTACTGTGGGACATAATTCTAGACCTTGGAGATCCTAATTTACAGAGATGCAACAGATTCAATATCGAGCTCCTATAAAGCAATAAAAAGGTCTGTATTTTTTTAAAATTGACATAAGTTTTGTTTGAAAAATCAATTTTAAGTGATTCAAGGGACATAGTGAAGCATAAATACAATTGTTTGATTCCAAAATGGCTTGAAGAAAGAAAATGGAAACACCTAGTAAGCAACTAGAAAGATCTACTATGACACATCAATAAGTGGAATAAACACAACATGATATATCAAAATTACGAGACCAAGTGCAACAAATTTCACTCTCGCAAAGAGTAACCAAAAATGAAATGGAAACTAAGATGGATAGTTTGAAGAATGGTTTAGAAGAATACATGGAAGGTTTGAGGGATAAATTAAAAGCAGACATGGAAGCTAAGATGGAAGGTTTGACAAATTTGCTACAAGAAATTCTTCCTAATGGTGAAAAGGTATTAGATGAAATTCATTATGACAACAAAAGGAATGTTAATCATGATTTCAGAGACTTTAACATTGGATTGAAGACCCACCATATTCCAAATATCGAAATGAGGAAGTTTGATGGCAACGATCTGGTAACATGGATACTACAGATGGAGCAATATTTTGATTTCCATAATGTGCAACACACACAAAAGGTACACATTTCATATTTATATTTAGAACCCAATAAATTTGTATGGTATCGATGGCTTTGCTCTTGTAAACAACTTGCCATTTGGTCAATTTTTACGGTAGAAATGATAGCACATTATGAGGATACAAAGAGAATTACCTACTTTATCCAATTGATAAATCTCAAACAAAAGGGTTCAATGGTGAATCACATTAAGGACTTCTAAAAATTGAATATTACGGTAAATTGTATTCCGGAGGAGCATATGATTGATGTCTTCATAGGGAATTTAAAGGATAACATCCAACATGAGGTTCGTATTTGGGAACCTGATTCACTAGAGAAGGCATTCAATGTGGAAAAAAAATTGAAAGCAAAATTATGGCAACAAGGAAGTATACCACTCACAACTATAAAGATGGAAGTGTTGTCGTTCCTAGACTTCCACAAGCTACAAGGTTGAAACCACAAAAATTGGAGGAAAAAAGAGCAAAAGGAATTTGTTACATTTGTGATAGAAAATACACTAAAGGGATTTGTTTACATAGATTGTGAAGAGGAGGAAGAAAAGGAACAAGAAACATCAAAAGAAGAGGATATACACCAAGAAAAAACCACAAATAAAGAAGAAACGAATCCGACCATATATTGTAATGCATTGAAAGGAATTACCAATCCTCAAACTCTCAAGATAGAAGGACATATCAAGAAAAAAAAATGTAATAGTGTTGATTGATTCAGGTAGTACCCATCATTTTATTCATTGTAATATAGTCAAGGAATTGAATTGCTTCCTATATCCAGCACCAGAGTGTTAAGTGCTGGTTGAAAATGGAGGAAATATAAATTTCTCCATAAAGTGCCATAATATCAAGATATACATGGGGGAATATGTATTTGATATTCCAATGCTTTCCATTCCAATGGGTGGTTTTGATGTTGTACTAGGAGTCCAATGGTTACAAACTTTGGGGACAATAGATTTTAATTTTCAAGAACTTTTCTTGAAATTTTTTTGGTAAGGAAAGGAAGTTGAATTAAGGGGTATCAAAAGGAAACCATGAAACATAATAAGCTCTAATGGAATTAAAAATCTTATAAATAAATAACAACAGGGTGTAATTGCACAATTTTACTCACTAGAGGTTCAAACATCGAAATCATCTATTTCTCCAAATATCCAAAAAGCCTTGGACAATCATTCGAAGGTATTTGAGACTCCCCATTAGGGGAATTTTAAGGTCTAAAATGGGCTTCCTAAGGAAATTATAAAATAATAGTGGAAATAATAAAATAATATTAGATTACATCATCAAAATTTAGAGGGAAAAGAGCAAAAACTACTTTTTCAACTCGTATTTTCAACTGATCTCCCTAAAGGTTTACTCAAATTTCAAGAAGGAACACTCGTTGAATGCATAATTTGATTCCTCATGTAAGGAGTACCAATGTTTCATACTTTCGATGGACCCTTCTACATGAAAAACCTGATTGCAATCATGTTTTTTCATGTATTTCTCATTTTTCGTTTAGCGAGGTCCATCGAAAGTATGCAAAATGCGTACTCCTTGGATAAGGAATTAAATTTTCCATCCAATGAGTACTCCCTCTTGAAATTTGATTAAAACCTTACGGAGATAAGTTGAAAAAGTAGTTTTATTATTTTTTACTTTTTTACCCCAAAAATGGTGAATCATCCCTCATGGTTGACATAATCATCTTGAATCCTATTGGTTCTTATAAAGCTTATTTTGGCTATACATTTTTATTAGGAGGCCCATTTTAGACCTCAAAAGTTCTCTAATGCAAAGGCATACCACCTATTCATGATCATTATCATGTTATTAATTTGATTCCAGGAATTTTTCTTCCAAACATCAGGCCTTACAGATATACCTATTCCCAAAAGAGTGAAATTGAATGTATGATTGTAGAAATGCTAGAGGTCGGTATGATTCAACCTAGTAAAATTTCTTTCTCCAATCCAGTAGTATTGTTTCACAAGAAGGATGGATCATGGAGCATGTTTTTGAATTATAGGGAGCTCAACAAGGTCATTGTTAAAGATAAATTTTCCATTCATGTCATTAATGAATTGTTGGATGAATTATATGGAGAAATGTACTTCACCAAGCTCGATATTTGTTTAGGATATCATCAAATTAGAATGAATAATGGATACATTCCAAAAAAGAAAAATCAAAACTCATGAGGGTCATTATGAATTTTTGGTCATGCCTTTTGGCCTTACTAATGCAACTTCCACATTTCAAAGTTTGATGAATTCCATTTCAAAATATTCCTTAAAAAAAAATTGTTAGTATTTTTTGATGATGTACTAATCTACAAGAAGTCTTGGAAGGATTATGTTTATCATGTTAACAAGGTGCTCAAGTTATTGGAGGAGAAACAATTATATGCAAAAACCTCCAAATGTTTCTTTGGAGTATAGGAGGTAGAATATTTGGGTCATATTGTATCTCATGAGGGTGTGAATGTAGGCCTAAAAAAAAATTAAATCCATTAAGGAATGGAAATTCCCACAACCATAAATCATCTTCGAGGAATAACCATTTTTACATGGTATTATCACAAGTTTTTTAAGAAATATGGGATAATAGCGGCACCTCTAACATAATTATTGAAGAAAGATGCATTTTCTTGGACTCTAGAAGCAACTAAGGCCTTTGAACATCTTAAAGAGGAAATGTACCAAGCACAGATCTTAGCTACGCCAGACTTCACAAAAACCTTTATTGTAGAATGTGATTCCTCAGGAAATGGAATTGGTATTTTTTTAATGCAATAAGAAAGACCCTTTGGTTTTGAAAGTCATAAAATCAAAGGAAAGTATTTACACAAACCTATTTGTGAGAAGGAAATGTTCGCAATACTACATGAACTAAAGAAATGGAAACCTTACCTAATGGGAAGAAAATTCAAGGTAAAAACAGATCATAATAGTCTTAAATACTTTTTGGAACAAAGATGATCTTCAGAAGAGCCACAAAAATAGGTCACAAAGATGTTGGGTTATGAATTTTAAATCATATACAAAAAACGGAAGCAAAATGTTGTTGCAAATGCACTCTCAATAAAGGATGAGGATGTGGAAGCATTACTTTATTCCATTTCTATTATCCAACTGAAGTGGATAACATAAGCAAGGGATGAATATAATAATGATGAAGAGGTGTGGACACTCATTCAAAAGTTGCAGCAAGATCCTAGTACATCTGATACATTTAACTAGAAAAATGATTCATTACGGTACAAAGATTTCTTATATATTTGTAATAATTCCCAACTCAAACAAAATATTCTTTTGGAATTGCACACCTCTCCCTTAGTGATGCAGAAGCATCCAAGCCAATTTTTCATTATTTAATTATGTAATAAAGGGGGTGAGACATTTTAATTATTTTATTAATTAAATTGCTTATTTTTAATAAATTAGGAGAGAAATTGTAAAGGTGAGGAATATTGTATATATATTCTTTAATAATTAAAGGATATGAGTGGAATGGAATTAGGTAGATAATATAGGGAGTAGGAATTCCATATACGGGACTTTGATGAGTCCAAAACTAGAATAAATCTAAATTAGATTTGTAGTTGAGATTTATGTGGAGGAATTTATGGAGTGAAATAAATTCATTATTTATGTATATATAGGAGGGTTTTGTGAGGCTGAGAGACAACTGAGAGTAGTAAGGAGTACAGTGAGAGTGAAAGATGGTTTGAAGGGCTGAGAGCCAAGAGGCCGCCCAATGTAATGTTTGGCCAAAGAGTTTTTTTTTATGTTTTTATATCAGTATTTCATTTGAATGGCTCTCCTTCCTTCATATTTATTTTTTTAGCTGAATTTATTTATGGTTTTAATGAAGAATTGTTGAGAGTTTTCATGTTGTGTGAAGGAGTGTGTGTTTTATATGCTCAGATCTGTTCTATAGCAGAATCCCTGCGTCATTTGGTATCAGAGCTTGGGAGAGAGTTGATTGAATTGTGTAAAAGATTTTGGCGTTTTGAGTCTGCAACTATATATGTATAGGTTGTATATGAATTTGTGAACGCAGAAGCAATTGTGTGTTCAAGAGAAAAACAACAAATGCAAGACCACAGACTTGTGACTTGGGTGTGCAGCTTTAGGAGTCTGCGTGAAGCAACGATAGAGGTGAAAGGATGGCGTGATTGTCAAAGGCCACAGCTTTAATTCACTACCTGAAGGAGCAACATCAAATAGTGGAGTGCGACATTGGTGTGGATGCAGGCAAAGTTGAATTGACCAGTGCATAGTGGCAAGCGGATGCAGGAGCAGACAAAGACCACTCCTTTTCTAACCCAGTTGGACTTGCTCCTCGATCATGGACTGATTATATTGATATTTTCATTGGCGGGACTCTGTCGAATGTTGGAATAAGTGGGTAGACGCATCGATTTGGTCTGCAAATTAGAAATGTCTTGCAGCTAGAAATTGTTACAAGTAAAGGAGAAATCATAACGTCTACTGCACAGAACCGGTCTGATCTTTATTTTGGTGCACTTGGAAGATTGGGACAATTCAGAGTCATTATGAGAGCGAGAATCATTCTTGAACGTGCTCCTCAAAGAGCAAGATGGATAAATATTGGTGTACTGGAAACTACAAGACTTCTTGCACGACCAAGAGCTACTAATTTCTCTGCTACCTGGAGAGACCTTTGATTACATCGAAGGAATCGTTGTGGTTAATGCGAGTGATTCAATCAATGGTTGGCCTTCCATATCATTTCTGCCCAATAAATCCTTTGATACCTCTCTAATCCGGTTTTGACAGAAGGAGAACACACATCTTCCATCTTCCCCTCCTCCTCCGATGAAATCGTGGAACGGTTTTATAGAAAAAATCAGTGATTTCGACAAAGAACTGAAATGGTGAAACAGGTTTGATAAAAAAAAACTGTGAGTTGAAATTGATCTGTGTTAACATTGCTAGCAGAGTGGCATATCATCAACGTTGAGGAATTGCGTTAACATTTATGGTACCTTGGTATAGTCATTGCATGGAGAGTCGTGCAAGTCCAAATCAAAATTCCAACGTATAATGTTGGAATGTGTTTGTTTGCGTAATTACTATGGTGGCTGTGGAGCTGTGAACTCAAACAGCTGACAGTGTTTTGGTTTCGTCAAAGAAAATTTCGGTGGTAGTGGGCCTCAATAAGTAAACGCATTTAAATTTCTCTTGTCATACATTCAGTCATGGGACTTATGTCTGTTTGTTTGCTAAATAGATTCCAAAGAATTGGAGAAGACTGTCGATGGCGCTGTTGAGTTAGGATGTGAAGGATGAATCTGTGTGTGATTCCAGTTAGTGTGAATTAGAAATAGTTTTGGATCTGACAAAACTAGAACTAGCGTGAAATTGCTAAGTGCAAAGCCTGAGAGAGGCTTGGAAAGCAAATCATGACAGAATGGTGCGTGATTTGTGAGGTGGAGATGTTTTTTTTGGTATGCTTAAAGAGCAAGCTATGAGTGGTGCCCAGTGAAAGAAAGAAAGAGATTGCGTGAAGAGAATTGCAATGACACAAAGCATGTGCTAGGAGAATTATTGTTTTGAAGTGGTGAGAAAATTAATTTAATGAATTATATGTTTGTATTATTGAGTTTTTTTTCTCACATGTTGTTCAAGATTTTGCAATCAGTGTGAAAAGGTGTGAAGACGGTTTTGAAAACCAACAAGGGTTTTCACACAGCTTTGGAGAGGATATATCTGATGAGCATGAAAGTCAAAATTGACGGTGGATATTGGAAGAAGAGCCTCCAGATATGTGTGGTCTGTTGATCATGAAATCATTGGATTGATGGATGGGTAAGTCATAAAGTATTATGTTGACTTTATAACATAAAATTTGGGCTAAATGAAATCCAGTAAAGGATTGTGATGTGATATGGGCTAGAAATAAAACAGAGATATGATTTTAACCTAAACTATGGTGAATGTTTTGGTTTTAAATTTATGATGTCTGAGTTTATAGATATAAAGCTGAGGCATGCCAAAGGTTTATGGTAAGGTTTATTGAAAAAAACTTTCACTTGGCTCAAGTAACAAAAGGGTATTAAACCTTGATATAAAGAGAAGCATGCATCTTATAATATATGGGATGATTTATTATGCATAGTGTGTGTCTTCGCAATTTTAGTTGCATCACTTTGGATCAAAGTTTGTAATTGGAAATGATAGGACTTTGTGATTTGTGTTTATGGTTGAAAACACACCACAATTGTTTGATGTTGTAAAACCATTGTTTTTACCATCATGTGACGGCATTTAAGGAGGTGATATTCAGGATGAACATAATGTACGAGTTGTACATCATTCATTGAAGAGGTTGAAATATGAATATCTTGTTCTCTATACACAGGTGAAGAGATGTGAATTGATGTTGCATGGTGTATAAAGTGTAGGGAAATGGTTGCATTAAGATGACAAGCTTATGGGAATGCGAGTATTTACAGTGAAAAAGATGGCACAAAATAATGGAAACTAGAGAGTTGAGACTGCAGAGAGAAAGTTTTATTAATAACCTTAACAGGACATGAGGTATGATATTTCAGGAAGGTATTTTTGAACATTGAAGATTGAATGGTTTATTTATTTTTACCTTAAAATAAATCTTGAAAAACTTGAATTGAATTTCGACTAAAGACTTCAGTATCATGTGAAGTGATGAGGACAAACTGATGATTTTCATAAAGAATGAAGTATGAAAGAAAATGAAGATTGTATAACTTGAAACATCCATTGTCATAATTTTTGGGTCGAGTCTTGAAGTGAAAACAGATGTTAGAGTCAAATGAAATTTTGGATAGTTTTGAGTTGAGATTGATTATTTTCCTCCAAGATGAAAAATTGGTGTAAGTTTGAAGTCAAAGAGTCATAAGCTAAGTCAAGAGTTTGAATGTAATTGGGTGCATGATCGGCGGAGCCCAACATCCAAATAATTGGTCATTGTAACACATGAGTTACTAAAGTGTTGTTTGCAGCAAAGTGAAGCAAGAGGATTGCCAGAGATTGGTTCTGAGACAGAGAACCAAGAGAAGCTAAATGAAGGAGGAGACAATGACTACTAATAGTAATTTCCGAAGATCTGATGAAGACCAAAACATAAGGAAGAAGGAGGAAAATGCCAAGGTAAGTGGCATATGTGAACATTTGACGGATGAAGATTACGAGCGGGAGAAGGCTGAGATAACAATTCACCTTGAATTGTTAATGGAGTTGTTGTGGGAAAATGTGAAAAACAAGACACATGGTTGGACCATGAAAAAGAAGGTAAAGTGGAAGAAAATACACACAAAGAGGGAAAAGCAAGTAAACATACAGTTGGCAGAAGAGCTGAGGAAGCTCGAGCAGATGTTGAGTTGTGAAGAACTCAGAGACGTTGAGTTAAAAATGGATGTTTCCATTTGTGGCCCAGAACAGGGTGAAAGTCTGGGTGAAGAGATCAAAGAGGAAGATCTCATGAACTATTGGGATAGTTCAGAAGCATCTGAAGATGCGTTGGTGAGAGAAGTATATGAGGCAATGAAGCCTTACATTTTTTCTCACAGTTTATGTATGTTTGCAGGATGTGCAGAAGACGATGAGCAGTCTGATGAAATTGTCACAAAGGAGAATGAAACCCTTGAGGTAAAGTCTGGTAGAGAATTCCTTTCAGCGAGGGAAGGTAATGATTTGTTTCAATAGGAAGAAATCATAAATGAATTCTTGTTTGGGGTAAGCCAGCAAGTCGAAGCTATTATGGAGCAAATGCAAAATGGAAATGCTGAAGACAAATTCCAAGGAGGTAAACAAATGTATTTGTTTAATGAAATTGCTGACAAAATTTTACAATGTAATGATGCTAAAACCAGGACAACTCAAGAAGATTTCCAGAGGAAGGGTGAAGGTAGTGATAAAGTGCTGAAAATATTTCATATGGAAATCGATTTTTTGCAACGATGGCTTAAGGAACCTGATGGAGAAGTAAAACTTGCAGGCCTTGATCCAGAAGAAATTGTAGTTACTATGCATGATAGAGATGAAATATTTTTAACATTTATGGAGTTGAATGAATGTTATACATTTTCAAATAATAATGTAATTGTAAAAACATAAACCGACATTAACAGATATGATGTGGAAGTCAGAGAAATTGAGCAGAAGTTATTTGGAGTTGAGATGGAAGATCAGAAATAGCAAGGAAGTTGTGTCTGTAGGGACATAAAGGAAATAGTGAACCACCAGGATGAATATGGAAGTAGCCAGCAGTTCGAAACATAATCTTTTGAAGTCCAGAAAGTTGATGATGGGAGATTGATGTCTGAAGCATCAAAAGAGACCGAAAGGTCTTATCTTTTTAAAACTAACAGTTTGTTGGTGAATGCAGGTACAACACTAGATGAGAGATTTTTTGCTATAAAAGCAATCAAAGACTATAGTTGTAATCAAGAAAGAGTTCTTGGTTATTTTCCATTGTAGAAAGTTGAGAGTTCAGCTCAGTTAGAGGCGAAAGAATTTTACAAAGAGGAATTACTCCAAGGAATTGGCGAAAGCAAGTGTTGGAGAAGCCGATGGAATCTGGTCAACAAAGTGAGTGATGAGTTACCAAATCGAGTTGATACTTCGAAGGACCAACAACAGAACAGAGTATGGAATCCTGGAGGGGGCAAGTCATCAGGACTTATGGTTATCGCAGTATTACAGAAAAGCGACGGACCTCATAGACAGGAGTCTATGGAAACTTATCTACATGAGGAGTCTGATGCAGGAGCTTCCAAGCCAATTTTTCATTATTTAACTATGTAATAAGGGGGGTGAGACATTTTAATTATTTTATTAATTAAATTTCTTATTTTAATAAATTAGGAGAGAAATTGTAAAGGTGAGGATTATTGTATATATATTCTTTAATAATTAAAGGATGTGAGTGGAATGGACTTAGGTAGATAATATAGGGAGTAGGAATTCCATATACGGGACTTTGTTGAGTCCAAAACTAGAATAAATCTAAATTAGATTTGTAGTTGAGATTTATGTGGAGGAATTTATGGAGTGAAATAAATTCAATATTTATGTATATATAGGAGGGTTTTGTGAGGATGAGAGATAGCTGAGAGTAGTAAGGAGTACAGTGAGAGTGAGAGATGGTTTGAAGGGATGAGAGCCAAGAGGCCTCCCAATGTAATATTTGGCCAAAGAGTTTTATTTTATGTTTTTATATCAGTATTTCATTTGAATGGCTCTCCTTCCTTCATATGTATTTTTTTAGCTGAAATTTTTTATGGTTTTAATGAAGAATTATTGAGAGTTTTGATGTTGTGTGAAGGAGTGTGTGTTTTATATGCTTGGATCTGTTCTATAGTAGAATCCCCGCATCACTTAGGATGGCACTTAGGATTTTTAAAAAATTACCACAGGGTTAAGAAGGAATTTTTTTGGGATGGCTCTAAATTTGATATTCAGAAGTTTGTGGTAGAATGTTTGGTTTTCCAACAAAATAAAGTTGAGACAATTAAGACCTCAAGTCTATTACAACCTTTATCCATTCTGAGTCAGCATTGAGAGGAGGTCTCAATGGATTTTATCATAGGTTTACCCAAGTATGAAGGAAAGAGTGTCATCATGGCGGTAGTTGATAGACTTACCAAGTATGCACACTTTTGTGCATTATCTCATCATTTTAAAGCCATTATAGTTACTACTGCATTTATGGACAACTATAAAACAAAATATCCATTTGGGAAAAGAAATAGAAAATCATTTGGATAAAAAAACACATAACCCATTGTATCAAATAGGGTGACAAGTTTACCAAATCATTCCACTACTCCATGGTCAATAATATACATCATAACAAAATCACATATTTGAAGTTAGTCACTAGGGAAAGACTAGAAAATCATGAAGATATTGAGACAAAAATCAAGAATCACTTCGGCCAATTGGAAACTGATCCCCCAAATGATAGACACAAATCCATCCTTAATATAGTGAGTTGTCTCATTCCATTAATATCCCAATAGAAAAATCTCAGTTTGATGTGGGAATATAATTTGAGGAAGTATCACAAATTGACAAGGTAATGGCCTTAGGGAAATATCTTAGACTAGAAGGCTTCACAATGGATTTCTTTTAAACTTATTGGTTAATTGTTGGAAGAGATGTCTAAGAAGTTATGGATGAATCCTACTCAATGGGTATAGTACAAGCTCTCAACTCATCATTCCTCACCTTACTACCAAAGAGAAGAAGGCCAACAAAATAAATAATTTTTTTCCAATCTCTTTATGAAATGTGATTTACAAAGTAATAACTAATGTCATTATCTGTGGAATAAAACACATCATGGATAAAATTACATCCCAAGATCAATGGGGCTACATCGAACGAAAAAAAAATGTGGATGGAATAATAGTAGCACGCAAATAGTCCCTAAATACTAATAGATCCCTTTCTATATTAATCAAATTAGACATGTGCAAAGCATATGATAGACTTAGTTGAAATTTCCTAAGGAAAATGCTAAAATATTTTGGGCTCTACCTTGAATGAATCTCCTAGATAGGAAACCTGATTTCATTTACTTTCTTCTCAATATTTTTCAATGGATCCCCTTCCCTTAAATTTAACCCCTCATGAGGAATTAGGGAAGGAGGCCCCTTAGATTCGTTTTTATATATTCTAATGGTAAAGATCCTAGGAATAAGTCATAAACATGCCACAAAACTTAGGCAACCTTAGATGAATAAATCTTCACCAGGATACAAATCCCATGTCACATCTCAAATTTATGGATGATACTATGTTATTGGGTGCTCTTATAGTTTGTGAATAAAAATCCTTAAGGAAATCTTGGATACCTTCATGTTATCATCTAGAATTATTATTAACTAAGGTAAGTCATTCATTTCTTTTATTGAAAATCCCTATCCAAAGAGACATATCTAGGATCCTAGGATTTTAGAGATGATTCCTCTCATTTAAACACCTATGGACTCCCTTTGTGGATAATTATTTAAGAAATACCTCATGGGAAGGTCTTTTATCTAAGCTAGACCTCAAATTGAATATTTTCACTTTCATATTTTTTACCACACTAGGAATAATCACTCTCATTACATTAATGTTTTTATTTATGCCACTTTATATTTTCTCTATCCTTATAGCACCATCCAAAATCAGGAAGGCTATTATAAACTTACAGCATTCCTTTCTTTGGATAGGGCCAAATAAGGAAAGAACAAGCAGCCCTAGTTGCTTTAGACTCTATAGGTATACCTAAATGGGAAACATGACTTGGCATCAAAGAACCCTTTACCATGGGCAAGGCATCAGTAGGTAAGAAACTTGGTGGTGATGATTGAAATCCAAAGAACCATGGGATAAAATCTAGAGGGCCAAATGCTAGATATATAAGGGAGGAGGCTCTCATTTAAATGGAAGGCTCTTTCCAAGGATATCTCATATGGAACAATGCATGGAATAAAAAATATTTACTCTATCAACACTTATTTTTGGTATAAAATGAGGAACATTTACTTGTTATAGAATGATCCTTGGAAATAGGAGAACATACTATGACCATAGGTATCTCTACAAAAGGACAGGACTCCCTCCAATCCCTTAGGTGGAAAACTAGATACCAATACTTGGATGAAAATATATAACCCACTCACAACTCATATCACATCTAGAAATTAGGAGAAATATGCACAATTTAATTGAATAATAATTCACATAGGAATATATATGACCATCGAACGATAAGGAGAATTAACTTTAGACAAGGCCTAGATATCCTAACACGGGGAAACCAATGGAATGATAAATTCAATATAAACCATTATTATGCCATGTAATCCAAACACAATTGAATTTACAAAGAAATGATATGGCTAGAATATGGAATCCAAAGCCTTGGCCAAAAGTATCAGCCTTTCTCTAGCCCCTAGCAAGGAAAAATATCCTAACTTGGGACAAAATTGCGAGGCATGATTTTGAGGGACCATCCTTTTCCCAACTATGCATAAATGAAGGAAACTCATATAAAACCTATTTGTGCCTACCTAGAAGCAAGGCTCCTTTGAGACAAAGGCATTGAGCTATTTAGGCAATCTGATAGACATGAGAATGCCATTGCCAAAACATTAGAAAATTAGAGTCTTCTCTTTTGAAAATATAATCCTTAATAAGGCCTAGATGATATTCCCATGATTTATACTCTAGATTATCCCATAATAGGAAGGATCCATGCATCCCCAGGGAGATGAAAGGGCAATCTTCTTAAAATTGAATCTTGATTCATTCATGTCAACCAATTTTTTTTTTCCAAATCTAATGCTTTATCCATGGAAACTTGGTCCTGAGCTCCATCTCACTTATGTTGAGAATGTGATATACTCTTTATATGGTTGTATCCATGTGTTATTCATATGCATTGAGGGGGTCACAAGGTAAAACTATCATCCCCCCCACTCCCCCTTGGTTTATAGGTGAAGCCCCCAAACAAATAAATTTGGGCTACTTTTGGTTTTTTTAATCCATGGATTTAAGCACATTGTAATCTAGTTATATGGAAGGAATTAGGTTTGATTGTAATATAATTTGATTCAATGAATTATGATTTTGGATGTCACAAAATGATATATATTCTAATGTAAATGGTAAATTTTATATAATGAGATATAGAGATGTGGTGCTAAGGCTTATTGGTTTTATAAATTAAAGGTTTGAAAGGAAAATCATGGTGTTTATTTTTTATATGATGCATGTGTTTGCTTTAGTATTTTTTTTCTATGTATATGTTCATTGTAAATCTTTAAAACTTGCTATAACTTCATTAAGTTAAACTTTGATGGGGAATCCAAGGGAAATATAGGGCCGTTGAAAGCAAGAGGTGTTTAGATATCCCTAAAGAACCATTAGCCACATATATGCCTACTTACAATAGTGAAAAAACCAACGATGGATCTAAACAAGATGTTATGGTGAAAGGTCAATTTAGACATAATGACTTCATTGTTAAAGGATATTCACAAATTGTAACCATGCTCTCATTAGGCTTCAACATGGATCCAAGTTTGAAAAAATATCAAAGAAATGGTGTCTCCAAATAGGGATTTTTTTCTTAGAGGCATCTTGTCCCAGGTTCAGATTTAGATGCGCACCAACAAAACCTTTTATTACTGGCCCTTTTGGCAATGACTTGTTGTGCATATCACAGTCTCACTCGAGGAAATATTGTGGGATGTCAGAACCATATTTTTGCATCCATGGGGACAATGTAGATTGGGTCTACTACTAAACTTCTATTTATGCTTATTCTAAACTGTGTGGATGCATCTATCTACTTTAACAACTTATACTTCATTCATCAATCAATATTTGTGTGCACTACACCTTTATCATTAAAACACAACATAAAGTATATAAATGACTCAGCAATACAGATAATGAACAAATTCACACATGTAAACATGAAGATGACTTCAAAACTCT
Organism: Pinus albicaulis; assembly: GCA_034641835.2. Taxonomy (NCBI): domain Eukaryota; kingdom Viridiplantae; phylum Streptophyta; class Pinopsida; order Pinales; family Pinaceae; genus Pinus; species Pinus albicaulis. Next base: position 52,813,691 of record MU968411.1, read on the forward strand.
TTCCTTTTATTATGATAAGTCTCTTCGGTAGATACACTTCTTCGACCTACGCACACAGCTGCAAGTGGTCTGCACACAAAGTTGCAGAATCTTCAAGGGCTCCGCGCACACAGTTATAGATCCTTCCCTTAGGGCCAAAACAGACTTAGAAATAGATATTCAACAATTCATGCCTTGTCTCGACAAAGCCTTTACATTTCTTTATATAGCTTTTACATGCATACAAAACCATGGTCCACATACCATGGGCGGACAAAATAATACACTAAAACCATTTACTCGTTACAAAATGAGGGGCTTCGACCTACCCCAAATCCCTTAAACATTCTGCAGAGGATTTTACTTTGCACACTCCTCTCCTCAAGTTGTGGAGTATTTTTAAAAAAAATATAGCAAAAATAGACCAAGTTGGGTCATGCCCAACATGCCCCCAACATTCACATGTGACTCATCCCGAGTCACTTAGCTAGTGCGCCTCGAAACTTATCTGCAATGTTGGTGTAGGTGGAATTATATTGTTGAACTATCTCTTCCACTTGCTTCTCTTCATTGTGCACTTCCTCCAAAATATTTTATGTCGTTGGTCTGACAGTCTTTTGTAGCACATCATTTTTCCTATGTCGCAACTCCTTAAGCTTTTCATCCACTGTCTAGAAAATTTGGGTGTCCTATTCATGCCACTTCTGAGTCCTTGCGGTGATCAACTGTTCTTTCCTTCGTAGATCCTTGATCTGGATCTACATATTCCTCCCTTCAATGATCCGAGCAAGTCATTGCATGGGTGCTAAAGTCCTGGTAGTTGCCCAGATCTTGTTTAACTGCTTCTACATTGCCTGTAACTCCTCTTCAATTTTCTAAACGTGGGGATCCTTCTGCAGCAAGGTCTAAATATCGATGGTGTCATATAACAGCTTTCCACAGTCCTTGACTGTGGTGGAGATGCCTTCCAATGCGATTTTAAGGCCCACTTCCCTCTGCTCTCATACCTCCGGTGGTGTGGTTGGCTGTAGTATAAGTTGTGGCTCACTAATCTGTACTTGTTACTCAAACTTGAGCTTCTCCATGTTGTTTTTTGATTCCTTGATCATGAGGGTGATCTTCGCAACCTTATCTGCTGGGGCTTCCTCCACATGGACCTTGATGTCTAGAATCTCGCTTGCAAGTCTTGCCTATGGAATCCTCCATCTTCTTGTGTTGTTTCCGCTACTCGTCCCTCTCTTTGATTACCCCATCTAGTTCCTTCTTTAATTTATTTTTATCATGTTCCACCTGCCTAGTGATGTGTAAGGCGCGTTGTTATTGCCCCTTCAACTCATCTGTGACACTCTGGTGGAAGTAGTGTAGTGTCTTTGTGCGCAACGCAGCAATATTCGACTTGATGTTGTCCTAACCCTTCGCTCTCTCTCGATCCTCTGCAACCTCAAACTCCAACGCTCCTCCAAGTACCTGCAAAATTTGAGCACCAAAAGTGGTTTCTAATTGGCGCTTGGGTTGCACCTGTTGGCTCGTCTGTGTTGATTAAATAGTTGGTTGTTCTTGTGGTCTAGTTTGTGCCAACACCTTAAGCTCCTCCATTCCTTGTTGCACCTCTGTTAGTAATTATTTGTACTAATCTTCAATTTCGTTCCATGTATCTTCTATGATATGCAACACCTTATCACCAATTTCGTCGATGTCCCCTTCAATGAGAGAAATTAGCTCTGCACTCGTGGATCTATCTGCCTTTATCATATTCTCTAACCTTTCCTTCACTTTTTCCTTATATTTCAGATTCAACCTATAAGGTATTTTCTTTACTAGCTCCACGTCAGGTTTCATAGTAACCCTCATAACTCTTAGGTCTCCTACTATACCCTTCAATTTAGAAAACTTCGTGGGGAAGAGATCTTGATATTCGTGCAATAGCTTTGCAACCTTGCTAACTATGTCTTGATCTCAGTAATCTCCAATCAGTGAAAAATTTGGTTCTTCTTATGACCCAATATTCACCTTCTTTGTCTTCATGGGTTGCGTTATGTCAGGGATTTCAGGGTCTGGTCCAACAACTTATCAATGACCTGTTGATTCCGGGATATCAATATTGCGCAGATCCTCATCATCCTCTTCTATTGTCACATTAAAACATTCTAGTGTGTGTTGCAACTACGCGGTGCAATCTAGCTATGTCCAAGTGAGCGTAGGTGTGTCCTTAAAAACCTCTGCTCTGAATTCCTTAAGGGCTTCATCAATTCACAGATATTCATCTTCAAAACTAAATGTCAGCAGGAATCCTTCCACCAAGTCAGTCCAGTTCATTGTTCCATGTCACATTTTTGTTTCAAGATACCAATTCATAGGTGTCAGGTCCAATGTGTGAAATAACACATGTACCCATTATGGTTCTGGATCTTCTCCCCAAATCGAAGTCTAGAAAAAAATATGATCCTGGGCCTCATCCTTGCTATTATATTTTACTTCGATTCTGGTATTTACTTGGTCAAATATGACCTTCATCAGCCTGTGATACTCTTTCCAACTTCCGATATTTTCTTTATGAGTACCCCACCATATAGTAGGTGTAGATCTTAGAGCTACATCCAGTGCTTGGAATCATTGTTCTTCCAGAACTTCTCTTTCAAATTCATCAAGAAACAGACTTACGTCTTATATCCCATCATAATAAGGAAAATTGCATACCTCTAAGTTATGCAGCAAAGTGATATTGTACTTTGGTTACATCGTCTTGTAGATACTCCATGCAACATATTCTGCCAATTTTCCATTTCTTTTTCAATGTCAGAAATACAGGAACTGGCGTGTTCCCAGCATATCCTTCCATCTGCAGTGGGATTGATCTAGTCTTCCTCCTTAGCTATTATCTTGTAAATTTTATCAATATTTGCGTCACATTAATCATCGTGGGCATGATCTATATACCGCACTCCTTCTGATGGGTCTAGAGGAACAATGACCCTCAAATCACCCTTTACAAACACCATCTTTCTCCTTTTCATATTTATTATTGCATCAGTATCGAAAGCCCAATCCAATCCAAGAAGCGCCAGATGTGGATTTTTATCATCTACAATTTCAATTACTGAAATTTGCAACAATACGCACTCCATCATCAAATCATAAATGTGACAGTTCTTCTAATCATGCCTCACTGATCTACAGAAGTTACAAAACAATTGTTTCGGGGTCTGCACATACTTCATCGCAATCTCAAGAGCTTCGACTTGTGTTGATATCTTCTATTATGTCAAAGGCAGCCTTATATGTGGAAAGAGCGCATCTATAAACCACTCCTTATGCTACTCATTAGGGATTTTAAAGCTTACTTGTTCCATTAATATTTTGAACCTTTAATCCAATTCCAAAACAAACTCATTTTTCAATTTCTTGATCTCCTTTAGTTCAGTAATAAATTGCGATTGCGATTTTGGCTTCTTAAATTCTGCAGTCAGTGCTTTCTTTGTATCATCCAGTGAAGCGCCCTAATTCGTCGTGGATTACGTTATGTACCATGTCAACGCTCTTTCCTGCAGCGCGGTGACAATATGTGCCTTCTTTATATCTTCGTCGATGATCTTTCTTTCTTTCCATACAACTTCAGATATAAACAAAAATTTCTTAAGATCCCCTTATCCGAGTCCTCTAAAGATCGATAGCTTTATATCATTATCCATGTTTCCTAGGGGTGGTGGAGGTGGAGGTGGTGGTGGAGGGAAATTATAGGGAGGGGGATGGGGGGTGAGGGGAGTAACAAGATGGTGAATCCCATAGGTGCCCTGATTATTCTCAATTCCTAACTATGACACACCTCTAGGGATTGTGGGGTTACTTCCTTATTCTTAAAGCGGTGCTCTGATTATTCTCAACTCCTAAATACAACACACCTCTAGGGGTTGTGGGGTTACTTGCTTATTCTTCGCTTTAAGATTCACTCAACAATGGACTGTAATCAGTCTCAATGAATTTTTCGTGATAGACCCTGTATCGCTTTCCACTTCGTGTAGATCCATACTTACTTCTTCCAAAAATTAATCTGATTACATCCGTATTATGCCCTTTTTAGATAAAAGCATTTTAATCCACAACTTCAGAGAATTTAGATACTTACCTCGCAGTCCCTTGAAAAATATTCGCTCAACTTCGTTGTAAGATACATATGTGTATATCACGAATTCAGTAATAAATCCTCCCAAATACCATCGATCCATAAATCAACAACTCTTGATATGTTGTTATCGGTCTCATTAAGTCGTTGTAATAATTCAGGGCTCCACGCAGTAGGCTCCTCATTCTTAAAATAGGTATTGTTCTCAGTCAGCCTAGATAACCATTCATGCAGTTCATTCGCAAACGTTGCGAAGAAAATCTCGAGTTGTTCTATGAAAAAATGCGCATGCAACCAAGCTTCAATCGATAGTCGTGTATTTCCGTTTTCTTGAATTTCAAACTCTCGTTCCTTCAGATCTACCCAATCTTGTATTTACTTCCTTGTTGCATGCCACATCCACATATCCCTCAATCAGATCCCAGTCCAAGCAATGGAACCATTTTTTGGCTCAGAGGGGTCTTGACCTAGGTTCATAGTTATTTGGGCACCAACAAAACCCTCTATTATTGTCCCTTTTGCCAACGACCTGTTATGTAGATCACAGTCTCACCCGAGGCAATATTGGGGGATGTCAAAACCAGGTTTTTAATAGCTTATACTTCATTCATCAATCAATATTTGTGTGCACTGTGCCTTTATCATTAAAACGCAACATAAAGCATATAAATAAATTTGCAATACAGATAATGAACAAATTCACACATGTAAACACAGAGATACCTTCAAAACCCTTTCCTTTTATTATGATAAGTCTCTTAAGTACATACACTTCTTCGACCTGTGCACACAGCTGTAGGTGTTCTGCACACAAATCTGCAGACTCTTCAAGGTCTCCACTCACACAGCTGCAGAGCCTTCCCGTAGGCCTAAAACAGAATTAGGAATAGATATTCAACAATTCTTGCTCATCACCAATTCATGCCCTGCCTCGAAAAATCCTTTACATTGCTTTATATAGATTTTACATGCATACAAAACCATGGTTCACATACCATGGGCGGGAAAAATAATACACTAAAACCCTTTACCCGTTACAAAATGAGGGGCTTCGACCCACCCCAAAGCCCCTAAACACTACGTGGAGGATTTTACTTTGTGCACTCCACTCCTCAAGTTGCGGAGTCCTTTGAAAAAAAATAGTCCAAGTTGGGCAATGCCCAACTGGGATAACGCAAGACTTGGAGCTAGCTAAGATCATCTATTCTATTTCACCATCCCATGTTTATTGGAAACAAAATGGACTAGTATACAAGCTAGAAAATGAAGGGGTCAATCAATCGAACAATGACATGATGTGTTCCTATATAAATAGAATATATGAAAATTTTAAAAGAGGAATTTCATCTAATTAACACTAAGGAAAATAAAATCTCAAATAGGGTGGCATCAGGTGGTGATAGCACTAGCTCCACATGGCACATGGAAGCACACTTGCATGGGTTTAATCATGCAAGGAACAAGGCTATGGAGGGTGAAAAAAAAATATCTCATTTCATAGTGAGAGTGTATAAGTTTCTCCTACATGAGCCTTCACCAAATACAACTTCCCATTTAGATGGATTCATCCCAATAATGCAATACCCAGTCATTTATTCCATTGTATATGATATTATTGAATATTCATTTGCACCTCACATGACATTATGGTTGGAACAAATACATGGGCTCAAGTGGATCAATTTCAAAGTGGAAGATGGTGGAAGGCCAAAGGAATAGTAGTTGTTTGACTCTATAGCAGTGTTGGATTCACAAAAACATTTGTAGCTTGTTTCAACCTAGTTTTTTGGTCATAAATGTTTCTATATTATTTTCCTATTAGATGAGGAAATATTACCTTCACTTCGGCTCTCTTCCTCTAATCATTGGGCCTCCTCTCTACCCATCACTTCTACTTCTCTATTTTTCTTGTCAAGTATTCACAAACCAATATGTCAAACATTAACAAAAAAATGACCATGAAATCCAATAAGAGTGAGGTTAAGCAAGATATAAAAAAGGTTATTAAGTATCCTTTTTCCCAAAAACTTCATTGGAACATTACCCAAGCCTAGATAAATGTCATGAAGGAAACCTCTAAATACCACCACCTTTTCACTACTACCATTAAAGAAGAAATCACCTAGATGGATAACTTAATAATGTAAAAAAGTAGGAGGAACTCCAATAACCAAATAAAGGTAAAATTCAGGGAATGAATTTCCCACATGAGGATTTCACGTACTAGGGATACCAAAATAGTTAAGCTCACATAACTCTACTAGCTATGTAGAGCCTTCATAGCCCAAGTAGTAGAGGAAAGGGTTCAACAACAATAGACAATGTTCAGAAGTTGGATCAAATGGACAAGAAATCTGTAGTCTATAGGGTAGTATTTGACATTAACATTATAGTAACACCCTAAGGAAAGCAAGAATAACCCAAATGACAATAATTAATCCTACTTGATAAAATTAAGGTACCCCCTCCAACCCCATAATCATTAATTAAGGTATTGACGAAAAATATGATACCTAGTACTAGCAGAAGTAGGCACACATCCTCATGAGCTAGTCAAGCATGCTCTTTTTGAAAGCTACATTAAGGGAAACAAGGGTCCTCTTTTTGATTATGTCATTTATCTTTTATGTTGTTTCGTGAGATATCTAGGCTATACTATCTTTAAGGAAATGAAAGTAAATAATTTGGTTTTAGCTTCCCAAAAAGAAGACCATAATTAATCACATATGTAATTTATTTTTTATTATATTAATATAAATACCAATTATATTACATCAAAACAAACAAACAAAAAACACTAAGGGTTCATCCTATGTGTTGTTAAAAGAATGATAATGCTTGGGAGAGTTGAAAGTTTCATATCTCTCTTACACCATTGTTACAGTGTGTTTATACAATATTAATGTAGCATCATGGATTAATCAAAAGAAAAACTTTCCAAAAAAAATGCAACATTATGGTAAATATTAGTAGTACTTGAGATAAGTGCAAGGTTCAAATCTCTATTTTCCTATATTAAAATGAGTATCCACAACGTTAATAAACACCAGTATATAATATAAAGGTTATAGCTTCTCAAGTGATCACTGCACAAATAAAATTTACAAATTAAAAAAATAAAAGATCACTCCACAAATAAAATTTACAAATTAAAAAAATAAAAAATCACTAAACAAATAAAATTTACAAATTAAAAAAAAAAAAAAAAAAAAACAAAACAAAAAAAAAACAAAAAAACAAAAAAACAAAACATTGTGATAACTTAGGTGAAATCATTTAAAGAACAAGAACAAAATTAACTTATGAAACATGTGAAAATATATTTTTTTTTGTCAATTCAATTAAATTTTAATTATAAATTATGCATAATCAATTAGTAAAATCTTTAATTTTACATTAGTGGGATTTAAATATTACTTTCTTTGATCTTTAATGAGTATGTTTTAAGTCTCTCCCATGGGAGGGAATATTATCATTGTATTGAGAATTTAAGTTTATAACTCATATTATTAAAAATCAATTTGAAATATAGCTTATTAGATCATATACAAAAATAGTGAAATGATATATTAAACATTTTTTTAAATAGTTTTATTCAAGGTGATTATCTATTATCTATAGGTTTAATGGGCTTGATGTATAACTAAGGTATCTACCTCATCTGAATTGGACAAAGAATATTAAAGCATATCTTCTATCTAAAAATTGTTTTTTATATTTTTCAATCAAATCCATTATTATTGATTATTAAAAAGTTTTTGTTACTCCTTGGTTTCTAAATTTAACCCATTCAAAATATTTGTAAACAAATTCCATCTGCCAATATGCCTCCCAAATTTAGCAATACATTTTTGGAAGTTATTTATTTTTGAAAACAATAAAAATACCTTGAACATATATTTAAACAGATATATAGACTAGATTAAGCTCGGTTTTCTTATCGATGAGTGTTTTTATTGATATTGCAATATTATCAGTTAGACATTGTGTGCTAACTTTCAAACGGGTTAGTAAATTATGAGGGCTCTGTGTATTAAAAACAATTTTTTTTCTTATTAAATGATTTACTCTAAATACAGGAAGGTCGGTGTTTTACTCAAAAGATCTTATTTTTTAATCTTAGACTTATTGGCTTCACCATTACCCAACAATTCCTCAAGGGGTAAGCTCAAAAATAGTGTTCTAGGTTACAAAGTATTATAATATGTTTTAATTTCCAATTCCGTAGCAGTTAATACATATATATTATAACTCCTTTTAAAATAAAACACCACCAAACCTTTTCAAAATCAAAATTTTCAAATCACTAAACAAATACAATATAACAAAGAAACATTCATTACGTTGTTTTACATTCCATGTAATCATACATAAGCCAAGACACAATATATATATATATATATATATATATATATATATATATATATATTGCTTATGATTCCCGTATAGGTTATTAGATGGGTCACACAATAATGAAACAACGCTATGAACCAACAGTCCAAAAAGAATATGACAAACAACGCATAAAATAGAATTACTCAATAAATACGATAATCTGATATGGAAAATAAGACAACCTAACTAGCCAATCAAAATGATACAAAATATTTTGCACTTTAACATGCCTTGAGCGGGCCCAACTCAAGGCTCGGTTAGTTCCCTGAGTCACTAACTACTCAGAAAAATTCATCATAGACAAATAACCTAACAAAATATACTAGACTGCGATGCAAATGAAAATATGGAACTCCACCGATCACCCACACACAAATTTTATTAAATCTAGATCAAAATGGTAATAGCATGTGTGTTTTTGTGCTATGAGCGCTTCTGTTTATATAGAGTCTACAAGCAACCAAAAATAGCCAAGCCAGAGTTCAGCTTATCTTGGCTAACTATCTCAAAGATAAACATAGTAAATTGTTACAGTCATAAATAAAACTTTAGTTGTATCTCAGTGCTCCTATCCTATTTTTAATCCCTAGTCTTCAAAGCTATGGATAGTCCTTTTAACTTCAGCATCCCTCAGATAAACGGGTGCGCATATCCTGTGAATATTTGAAAATGAGTGTCTTTGATTGTTAATGGTCTGAGATAGTTGCTTGTTGTCGATATCTTCCAACATCCTCTCCATTGGAAGGTGAAAACATCCTATGAATAGCATTCAAGTTGTCCCAGGAGGGATTATAAAAGAGAATAACAATCTGATCATTTTTCAAAGTGATTAATGAACCTGTTACCCAATCACAATGGTTTGTGCATACAACTAAAGTTTCCATGTGATTAGCCCAACTCACCGCAGCCATTATCATAAATCTCATAAACAAAATACCACAGAGATGCCATCTGGAAAACTGAGTAACTAACTTCAGCCGCACCTGCGTTTGTGTAGTCAATGTGTTCAATAGAAACTCGTCTGCTAGCCACTTGGAACTGTTCATGTGTAGGATTTATGGATAGTATTTTGAAGTAAAAAATGGGCTTCAAAACAAAAATGTATAACCAAAATAAACTTTATAAGAACTAATAGGATTCAAGATTATGATGTGAATAATAGGATTCAAGATTATGATGTGAACCATAGGGGATGATTCACCATTTTTGGAGTAAAAAGTAGATCATGGTATAAAGTATTTTTCTAAATTAAGGGTTTCCAAACCAAATTATGGTGTTTATTTTTTGTATGATACATTTTTTTGATTTGGTATTTTTCTTCAATGTGTGTGTTCATTATAATTTTTTATAACTAACTACTTAATTAAGTTAAACTTTGATAAGGAATCCAAGGTAAATATAGGGCCATCAAGAGTCGGAGTGTCTAGAGATTCCTCGAGAACCATTCTCCACATCTATGCCTACTTACTTTATTGAAAACACCAGTTAGGGATATAATCAGGTTGTTATGGTGAAAGGGTCTACAACTAGTAGGTAAATTTAGATATAATCTCCTCATTGTTGAAGGATATTCCCAAATTATAATTCATGCTCTCACTAAGCTTCTGTTAGCACTCCACCAGTTCTCTGAAGGCTAACAAGGAGACCAGCAAAGGTAACCACAGCTATTAGAAGGAGACTGTGAGATGAAGATATTAGGCTAGGTATGTGGATTAGGGTTTGTTGGTTTGATGGCTTTGTGCTGGATGGTGGTTTAGGTCTAGGAGGACTAGGTCGGGGCTCTAAAAATCAGTTTTTGCAAAGATGTAATGGGGCAAGTTAGGCATATACTTTAGCACTTTGGAGTTGTCATTGTGTATATGGTAGTTTGATATGGTTTCAAAACGAGCATGAATCTCATGAATTCGTTTATATTAGAAGAAAATGAACAAAAATATGAAAGCTTCTCCAAAACATAGCATTAAATCAATGAATTTTGTTTATCATCTTAGAAAACAAACACATGTAGCATGGAAATGGAAATGGAAGGTAAAATGCATTCAAACATATGATCATAGAAGGAAAAAAATGCTAAAGCACATACCACATGAATCCCACCACAATAGCTGCAAATTTTGTTTATTAGTTCTTGCCAAATTCACAAATACACTAGTGTGCAAGGCTCAATTCCACAACATCCAACCATTTGAAAATCATTACAAAGTTCTTCGTATAGTCACTGAGGTCAAAATCCTCCCTCGTAGGTCGAATTTCCAGCAAGAAATGCCAAAATCATTCATTTATCCATTGTCTACTACATACAAGGGTAGTTGCTCAACCAATTCCTCCTTTTTCTAACCATCAAGAGACATTTCCTCAAAGAATTAAACGGAGGCTAATACACCTAATCAACCCTATCTTACCCATTTACATTTACTTTTTACCATTTACATTCATTTACTTTTAACCCTTGACTTTTACATAAGTCAAACTGAAAACTGCAAAAAATTACACTGTGAAAATTCACCAAAATTTATCAGAAAATGCAGAAGTGCAACAAGTTGTTTGAGGCCATGTTTTTGTGCCTTTCTGAAGTCCAGATTCAACTCTGTGACCTGTTATGGATATATGAGAGAGTGTAGATGTCTTTTGAGTATTTTTTCATGCAAAATGACCCATTTTTTGCTGAAATATGGCCATTTTCCCAAGGTGTCTCAAGGTGCATAGCGAAAGTCAAAAAGAGAGGCAGAATGGTGATTTTGGGGATTTTTCTAAAAATTGGAGCCCTGGATAAAAAATATGAGCAAATAGGTTTTGATAGGAGGCCATAGGCTTTCCATAAATGTAAATTTTATGCCATTTGTATGCCTAAGGAAGAAGCATAGCGTGAGCTCACTACACTTCTTGGACATAGCCAAAATTGCCAAATTTCTTGGTTTTCTGGAAACATATGCCTAAATTATGGAGCTATATCTCACTAACCATGACATTTTTGCAAAAATGAGAGAGTTTTGTATTATTTTTCATGTTAGGAACAAAAAATTCCTCAAGTTTCCCAAGATGATTCTCTTATTATACAAACTCTTCTCTACAAACCGGTGACTTAAACATATTATTGCACAGTCAGAAAAATAAGTTGTGAAGATATGAATGGATATCTCATTATGTAATATATGTGTCAAATATGAAGTAGGTTATTGTAATTTGGTATCTTAGGAACAAAAACCTCTTCCAGTTTCCCAAAATTCATATTTTTTAGCTACAATATGTTCTACAAAAAGATGGTTAAATAAGACATTTCTAGAAAATGTGCCTTCAAATATTTTTTCAAATTCCCTAAATTTTCTCCAAATTTCCTCAAAATTGCTCCATAATTGCTTCACGGAGACCTGATATGGTATGATATGCTATCATGGATGCATCAATAAGCAAATCCAACTTATCCTTCTCTTTCTGCTTGATTAGGGTTTGTAGTTTTGAATTTTTAGGTCTTGGTTCTTGAACCGTTTCTCACCTTTATTAGGTATCCCTATGACCTCTGCAACTATATAAGTGGATATAGTGATTTTTTCCCCTGCATTGATGACTGGGTCTTTCTTGAGCTGAGTGGCAAACAATTTTGTCAATGTGGCATGGTACTTGACTCTCTCCACTAGCTCACAAAAAGGAAGAGACCCAACCCTCTAAAAACATTTTTTTTCCAATGGTGTAGACATCAGCTCATATGTGGTAATGGGCTCATACCTTGCCCTCTGACCTCCCTAGTGATAGGGCTTCTTCTTTTCCTCCATAGGTGCTTTGCAAGGGGAAACAAGGGGAAAATCTTAGTGGTGCAAAACAGGGGATTGTGGAAAAGGAGTGGGATGGAGGGGTTAGGAGAGGGAGAAAGGGATGTAAAAATTTAGGGAGGTGGGGAAGGTTATTAGGAAGGCTTGGGAAGTGATAAGGGAAGTAGGGAAGGTAGGAATAAACCTAGAGATTTTAGTTACAGGTCTAGGTCTAGGGGGCTGCAAAAAACGCAGCATAGGGTAGTGATGATGGTGTAGGAGCTAGGGTTTGAGTGTGAGGAAATGTAAGGGGTTTAGGGAATGTAGTGGAGTGATGTTAGTGAGTATGGAAAAATGAAGATTTAGGAAATTAGTGGGGGAGGGGGTGGAAAAGAGCAAAACACAGTCCTACCCTAGAAGAACATAGGGTAGACTAGTGTTTATAGGGAAAATGATAGAAATGAAGGGATGAGGCTGTGTAGAGGATGGAGGTGGTCTATCAACTACAAATAGAGGTGTAAGGGCAAGAAAAATAGGGTTTGGAGCAGCAATTTAGAATTTGAAGACTAAAACCATGAGATGTAAGCAAACCCTAGGAGAATAAGTTTCTTGATTAATTTCTTGGCACACAAAGCAAAGGAGGGTATGAAATGCTTTGACTTACTTGTGGTAGAGGCTGGAGGTTGTAAGAACTGAAGAGAAGCTTTAAAAAACCAATTTTGGTGACTAAATACCAATTCTACAAAGCTCTGCCCTGTTCATAGCGTATTCTCCCTTAGTGTAGCACCTGTGCGCATCGCAGTGTCTCTATGTGCAACAAGCTCTCCAGATGCGCAGCGAAGGCTCTCTGTGCACAACGAGCTCCATTTTTTGCCAGTGAGAGCTATGAAAACCAATTTTATTTCCAATTAGAGATGGGAGCTTGATGATAGGATGGTAAAAAGGTGCAAATGAGTCTCTCCATGTCTTTTTATAGCTTACTTTTGGAGTCTTTTGTCATTAATGAGGTAGGATGGCTCACCTCATCAATTCATTTTCTTTTTTTAACCTTGTAGTCTTAGAACCTTTTCTTGTAACGTTATAACTTTAGGAACATTATTAAATATTAGAAACATAAATTACATTTGAAATAAAAAACTTATTGAACAAATTTTCCTATTACCACTCCTCATTTGTCAGTTTTATGCATGAAATGACTGATTTTTTGACCTTAACCCTAATGACCTAATGGTGACACTGAGTTGAATGAAATCATGGTGGTGATGACTAGAATGATGATACACTCAGCTGAGTGATGACAAGGACCAGCATGTGAAAATTTTGGAAGGAGTGGAAATAGTCCTAGACCTAATACCCAGTGACCAATTTTTTTGCTTGAAGACCTAATGAAATGACAAAAATTTGACTATGAGACCCTATCAGGACATTATAAGAGACCATTTTATCACTGGTGACAGGTTGTATAGACTAACACTAACAACTTCTACATGGATCCAAGCTTGAAAAAATATCAAAGAAATGGTGTCTCCCAATAGGTATAAAGCAAGTCTTGGAGCCATTTAAGATTATCTCTTCCATTTCACCATCCCATGTTTATTGTACAGAAAATGGATTATTAGACAATCTAGCAAATGAAGGGGTCAAGAAATCCAACAATGACATGATGTGTCCCTAGATCAAAAGAATCTATGAAAAATTTAAGAGAGGAATTCGATCTAATCAACACTATGGACAATAAGATATCAAATGGGGTGGCATCAAGTGATGATAGCACTAGCACCACATGGCACATGGAATTACACTTTCTTGGGTTCACCCATGCAAGGAACAAGACTATGGTCAAAAGGAGAATATCTCATTTCATAGTGAACATGTCTTTTTATCCTACATTGGCCTTCACTACATGTATATTTCTATCTAGATGGATTCATCCCAACAATGAAAGACGTGCTTAGTTGTTCCATGGTAGATGGTATGATTCAAATTTCATTTGCACCTCATTTAGAATTATGGTTGGAACAAATAGATGGGCTCAAATGGATCAATTAAAAATAAGAAGATGGTGGAATGCCAAAGGAGTAGAATTTGTTTGACTCTGTAGTAGTGTTGGATTCACAAAACCCATGTTTATCTTGTTAAAACCTAGTGTGTTGATCATAAATGTTTCTATTTGATTTTCCTATTAGGGTGAGTAAAGATTAGCCTGGCTTCAATTTTTTCCCCCAGTCATTGGATCTCCTCTATACCTACCACTTCCACTTCCCCTTGATGGAATTATTTTCATTGATGGAAAAGGAGAAGCACAAGAGCAGTGAAGGAAAGGGAATAGTAAAAGAGCAGCAAAGGAGTAGGAGCAACAAGGTATGGTACAGGGATATTTGACAGCAAAATATGAAGGTGATGACACACTTGTATTGATACATGCATTGAGATGATTGCATGGAAAATAAGCAACAAGGTATACTAAATATGGTTGTTATGTTTGCAAATAAGATTGGTAGGCTTCGTATGCTTATTGGTTTTGGGTGCAAGGTATGCTTACATACATGTTTTGTATAAGGTTGATTTGAATACCGGTTTGTTGGAGAATATTGTTGCGATGCAAGGAAATACTCCATGATAGCAAAGGCAAGGAAATACTCCATGACAACAAAGGCAAGGCTATTTCTACAATGACATGAAGATGTTGTGATGCATTAACATAAAATGTTGTTATTGATCACAAGGAATGAATGCTTAATTATATAGTCATATTGTATTCCTATAATGTTACATGATGTTGGCATTATGCTTATTTATTTAATAATTACATATGGTTGAAAATAATATTGGGTGGAGGATTTATTTTTGTGTTCCAATATTCAAAATATGAAGAGTTTGGAAACAAATGAGTGGAAGGCAAAGAGTCAAGCTTGTTCACTTTGAATTGCTATGTGGGATACAAACAACCAGAAAAATATCTTTATAAAAGATGTGATTTTGGGAAGACAAGGAGTGTTATAGAGTTGGAGAATGGGTGAGAGTTGATTGAGGTGTTACACATTAGTTACCGAGTACATATGAAGCTTATGTGAAGCAGATTTAAAGGAAGAAGAGGCGGAAATGAAGATGGAGATGTGTATAATTTATGACCAGGTGAACCAGCACATCGTTGATTCTTGTTTGTATCAAGGGATTGTAGTCTCCTTTCAAGTTGTGGCTTGATAAATTTCTAGTTGGATATGATTGAGGTAGGATCCTCTTGTGGGTTGTAGCTTGCAGAAAATATATGGGAGTTGGAGCTTCCTTGCATGTTGTAGCTTGTAGAAAAATTGATGTAGCAGCCTCCTGTAGGTTGGAGCCTATGAAAAATCAGATGTCATGAGGGAGCAGGAGCTTTCCTTTGCATCACAACAATAATAAAATCATGGTTCTCTCTCTTTGTGGGTTTCCACTTATATCTAGTGTCAATATGTGTTGTTATTATATGTTGATGCGATGTTTTGGTTTGCTTATTAATTGTTGTTCACATATTCAATCTAGTGGTAATTATTTGTTAATCTACTCATGTAATGTTTCATTTCATGATATTAATTAAAATAATATTGATTTCCATGAATACTAAATTGATTCACCCCACCTCTCTGTTTAGTAAATTTTTCATCAATTGGTATCAGAGCCAGTTCCTTCAGTGTAAGATTAACAACTTGAAGGTAGACCTGGTTAAGTCATGGATCATCAAAGTGTACCTGTGCTTAGTACATCAAACTTTCATGAATGCATAGATAAGGTTAAAATCGAACTGATATATTATGGACCTGATGTATCGAAGCTTGTAAGTGAAGGTTACTATAAATACTCTCCCTCTGTGCAAGAAAAACAATGGAATTTCAAGGCAAAATGTTTTACATATGACAATCTTCATAATAAGGATATTGATACAATAAGCTACCTAAATTCCACAAAATAAATTTGAGAAAGTTTGGAGCTCATGCATGAAGGAGAGATTAGTAGAAACATTGCAGAAAATGAAAAGAGGAAGAAGAAAAGGACCTGTCAAAAGGAAAGTGTTCAATTAAATGAGGCCTCTGCTAGTGTGAATGGGAATTATTTCCATAAAGAAAAGATAACTAAAGAACAAGCCAAGCTTGACATATCCTTGGCTAAAATAGAGAGAATGAAGAAAGAGAGCAGAGACTATAAGAAACTGGTTCAAATATGTGATGAAAGAGAACAAAAATTCAATGAATAAACTATTTGTTTGAGGACATAAATTGACGAGGCAAGGAGAATAGAAGGGATGATAACTAATTAGCTAAAGTAGAAAGAGGTACAGAATGAAAGATTATATTCTGAGATTATTTCAGCTAGAAGAGAGTTAGATGAAAACAGCATGTTGTGTAAGCAGCTAGGAGAGGAAATAGCATTCATAAAGGATTCAAAAGAAAAGAGAAGTAGCTCAAAGGAAGTCACAGAGGATATTGAATCATCCTTGAAAATACGATTAGATGAAGTTACAAGTAGATTAAATAAAAAAGAATCAAACAAAACCAAGAAGCAACAACAAGAGCCCGAGAGTGAGTCGAAGAAAATGATTTTTGCAAAAAGGTCATTTCCTCCTATAGATGAGTTGAACAAATTTGGAAGATCTCAAAAGATATTCTTTCCTCCTAGAAAAGACATCAATTGTTTTTATTTCCATGAACCTAGACATGTAGCAGCATATTGTAAGAGAAATCAAGTCAATACTAATCAACAGAACATACAACAAGCAAGAAGATATCCTCAAATAAAAAATCAAAGGAAGTTCCCTCCAAAAAGTAAGGAGAAACAATCATCCATCAGGTACACAAATTATTTTTATGGTTATTGTTATTGTTATTTGTGCAATGAATTTGGACATTAATTTGTTGAATGTAAACTGTATTAGAAGAAGAGTACAGTAAAGCATGAATCATTTATGTCATATATTAAAGATTGCAAAGTGGCATATACCCTAAAGTGCTCTAGACAAAAAATGGAAATAGTTCTAAGCACACCAAACAATGAAGAAGACACACACAACAACATGAAGTTCACTAAAAACATGGAAGAGGAAGAAAAAAGAAAATGAATTAAAGCCACCTTGGTCTCAGGAGGAGCTTCCCAAGGAAGCAATGAATAAATTATCCTATATTAGAGTAGCATCATTTTAGGGGGAGAACAACTCCATTAATGATATGGAAACATAACAAGGAACAAAACCAAGAAGCTTGTCATTGGAGCATCTGACCTAAATATAAAAATATACAAACTTATAGATGTGTAGAGTTAGAACATAGTGACATGAAATGATATTCCATATGCGTTGTTAATTTCAGTACTTTATAATCACTTTGTTGTATTGAATTTTTTTTTTTTTTTTGAGCGTTGGGCAGAAAAAATTATGCTTCAAATTAGTATAATGGTAATGTTGCAAACAAGACGCACCTTACATCATTGGAAATGTTGAGAAAAAAAAACCATGTTCTCTCAAGCTTGGTGTTATGAAACAAATAATGGTCCTACAACATGTCGTAGCAGAACGGTCATGGAATATGTCACACCAAAATTTATGAGAGACTTCTTGTGGGATGATGATTTTCGACACAGATGGGATGACATGATTATCAATTTTTTAATCATGTATGAATAATAATAGTTTTTAAATGCTCTATACATTGATGATATGACAAAAATCCTGAGGTTGACAATTGATCAGACAAGATTGAAATGGAATTCTGGACTTCAGTGGCAGTAGTATGCGTTAGCAAGATAATCTGTTAGATAGTCTGTCTGAGAATCAGGAGCCCAGAGCAGAGAAACCGGAGGCATTTTGTGTTACATGAGTGCCATGGGTATGCATTATAATATATGTTATGAAATTGCAATGAAAATATTCTAATGATGACGATACTAAGAGAATGTGTTACACAAGCATAAACATATGTTATGGATATATTTTTGGAAAACGTTATTCCTCAAAACCTGAACTGACAGTTGGTGCATAGACCCGCAGTATGCCAGCCAGTTAGGGAATAAAAAACATAACAGTGACAAGGTGATTGAATAAAGGATGTTATGGTATCATTATGTGGTTACAATGATTGTGGATAGGCAAAAGCAATGACAGAATCAACAACGATTAATATGCCAACGGTTCTGAATGTTTATATGCCAGCCAGTTTGATGCATGAAATTCGAGTGTTATTATCAGGGAACATTCAAATATGCCTTCAGGTGCCATTTATTATTTGATCTCGACCTGGAGCATTTAAATTTGTAATGGGGACAACGTGGATGGTAGAGTCTAATACATTTGTCAACGTTAAAAATATTGCGTCGCAACATTATAATAGTAGGTCGATATGGTGGAGATGTGGGTGTTATGGTCGATATATTGTTACAACCGGTCAATATATTACTTATGCAAGATTGTGGATCATTGATATATGTTTATGGTGGACATCCAGAAACATTATTATGTGAATGAAAGTGCGTCTATATATTATGATAATGTATAAAGTTGATATTAGTGTTGGACGATATATGGAAGTGGAAGACAACACTATGTAGTATGGAATAGATATGATAATAGTTACGTGCAATAATATATTGAGTACGATAAACCTTTGTGTGACTTTGCAACTTTGAGGGCATCAAACAACATCATGGAGGCATTGATTTCGTGGTAGCATTGTTATCGTATGCGTTAACGATGTGTTAGATCAGCGGTGACAGTATTCTCTGAACGGACAACTGACAGTGAACGTTATTATTGAAGGAATGACCTCTACCCCTTTGAAGATGATTCATTTAAGCTATACCTCTTAAACGATTTCTAGTCATTGTTGATACTTCGAAGAAGCTTCCGTGTTGTTAAAGGAACTATACTTATTTGACACTTGTCTTTATGGTGTAGCACATGTATTGTTAATGGGATTTAGAGAGAGAGTGTGGGGGCATGAACAAGAACTTTTTGATGAAGTTACTCGGATGGATTCTTCAACTTCATCAGCCTTTTACAATGCTCTCACTGATATGCTATGGCATTTTGGCAAGGAGGCACAACTAGTTCTTGAAGGAAAAAATCGACATGTGTGGGAAAATGCATGGTGTGAATATTGCTTAGACTTGCATCTAATGTTTGTTGGAGATGCACGGGTGATGCTTCTTGCATGTTTGTTTAGCATTCATTCTATCTTGTTTGAAGGGTGCCAGCTTCGAAGATTATTATCTTAACCGGATGGGGAAAGCATAGTAAAATTATTGGTAATGGCACCCTAAATCGTGTTGTGGAAGCGCTTCTTTTTTTTTTTTCAGAGGAACAAAAATGTTGCGTATTATATTGGTTATACCAGTTCATTGATACATACATTACATCCTCAACTGATAAGAAGTGAGGATACCATCAATTCAATGCCAATCTAAAACATAAACACTTTTCCAAGACAGAAAAGGCTGCGTTCAGTGTAGGCAAAACAAATTCTGAGTGCCAAGATCATTCAATACAAATTGCAGGCTCGCTTGATTGGATAAACTAAGAACCCTGCATCCTGTGGCCATACAAAAACATGAGATGATAAAACAGAAACAGCTAAAAGAGTCAATCCAATATCTAACCTAGGGCAATTATGCTTGAAACCGATATAATGGAAACACAGGCTCGCTTGAGATAAATCAAAACGCAAGTGAGATATATATCAGGCTTGCTTGATATCATCGAGGCTTGTTGTAAAAGACAATGAGCATACGGTCGTAGTATATATATTTTTATGCTCATTGGAGAGATATGTATCATTAATCCGACCTGATCATCAATTGACTTAGGAAACTAATATTATCAATCTTCAGATCGTATACATAGCAAAAACTTCCAAGCGCCATACTGAGTGGACACTGAAAGTCAGGCACGCTTGTAGAATTATAAGAAATCAGGCTTGCTTGATATTTAGTAGAAACAAAGGAAGGGAGGATCACTTCAAATTTGGTCAAGCTCGCTTGAGGAACTTGTCAATATAACCGACCTGTATCAAAAAAACACTTGCCAAAACTTTTGCATAAGGATAGACAATATCATGGCAGGGGAACCGAATTCTACCATATAAGGGAACCATTCCTGTAATGAAGCATGTGAATAAATCCAAAATCATCCTGAATGCCTTTCTTTGATAGACTATCCACCCTCAAATTATTTTTTTTGTAGATATGTTTGATGGGCAGGTGATTCAACCTTATCCATAATCTTTTAGCCCGCTTCAACCAACCCTGGAGACCTGGATTTGACAGAGTAATTTTTCCCATGATGCCATCCACCACCAATTTGGAATCACCTTAGAAAGATACCTGTGGTAGATTCAAATGATTAGCAGCGAATAGAGCTCCCCAGAATTCCATAACCTCAGCAATGTTGTTTGATCCAGCACCGCCATTCCAATAATAATGGATCCTTTCATTCTGTGAAATCTTGACCCATGCCCTGCATCCAATGATCCCATCTAAACAAGCCCCATCAAAAAAGAAAGCAGGGATGGAAATTTCATGTGCCTGATCCGGTGAGAGCCATCCACAAATATATCTTGTACCACAGGCCTTTCGTCAATCCATTTAATGATTGCAGAGTAAATCTGAGTAATGTTAAAAGGCCTATTGTCGAAAATTAACCTATTCTGGGCCAGCCACACCTCCCAGATGAAGAAGAAAGGAAGGTGTTTGAATTTTCCTTTCAGCCTTCCCCATTCCTCAGCAATAGATATGAAATCCCTCGGCATCCACAACGGATCCATTAGAAAATTACTTAAATACTTCCATAGCCGATTGACACTGGGACAGTTGAAGACTATGTGGTTGATGGATTCCTCCTCCTGACAACAAAAGGCACATCTGTTGGGACCACATTGACCCCTTCTGAGAAGGTTATCCCATGTTAAAAGCTTACCTTTCCACACCATCCAAGCAAACAAAATGATCTTGGTAGGTATATCTTGACCCCAGAATTGAAAGAAATTCATAGACAGCTGATCCGCATAATTTGATAGATTTATGCTCTGATATATGTCTTTCACAATCACATCACCCTCCTTAGTTGTACTATCCCAGATAATATTGTCACCCCCCGCAGCATAACAAAGGTTGGCACCTCTAAGAAAACTTATATATTGATTCCATATCACTGCATCATTATTGTCCAGGTCAAGTTGATCGGCAGTTTTGAACACCGGAGCACCGAAAGACCAAAATGCAATAACCTGAGAGATGTATAAAATACCCATATGTGCCAATCGATGGATGAGAAATGGCGGGATAACCATGTTGATAGTGGCGCCAAAAATGAGGCTGGAACCAATAGGAATATTCTGTCCATCGTCGAATTTCCAAGTTAGATGAGAAGCAACATGTCCCAGAACCCTTCGAAAACTCCTCCATATGGCAGAGATGTTTGCTGGGATGTGAAACTCCTGACTGAGAAGCTGTCACAGAGGATCACCAGAAATGTACTTACACTTTATAATACCATTCCATATACTCGCCCATGTTAACGCCCGCCAGAAAGACTTGACCAGAAGAGCTTTGTTAAAGGTTCTGAAGTCCATTATACCCCATCCATCGTGTTTTTTGGGCTTGCACAAGGATTCCAGTTTTAGCAAATGATATTTGTGATTTGAGTAGTTACCTCCCCATAAGAAATGTGCAGTTATCTTGTTGATCTCGTCGATAGTCTGTTGTGGCAGAAAAAAGAGATGTGCCCAGTAGACCAGCAACTGAGTAAGAATAGCCTGAACCATAATAAGCCGACCACCCAAATATAACCATCATTGAGTACATTTGTATATTCTTTCTCTGTATCTATCAACCATCCATCTCTAATCTCAGTTCTTGTAATTACAAGGCTTGATGAAAAAACCAAGATACTTGAACCCCTCAGCCGACCTCCTGTGACCGACCCCTAGAAACTCTGCAATAAATAAAATTTCTTCCATGTCACCATACTCATATATGAGGATAGATTTGTGATTGTTGATGCACAGTCTAGTCGCGGAGCCAAATTTGATCAACATATAATGGATATAGAACCAGTGATTCCTGATAAGAGAGCCAAAAAGTAGCAAATCATCCACAAATAGAGAGTGTGTGGTCGTGGTTGTCATTGAAAAAGCAAAACCTTTAGTGTAACCATTCTGCTCGGCCTTGTGCATTATCCTACTGAACCCATCCATGATTAAAATGAAGATCATAGGAGATAGAGCACACCCCTGGCATAATCCCCTCCCCGCCATGAAGAAATTTGTGGGCAGCCCATTAATAATAACAACATATCTGATAGAAGTGATACAAGACATAATCCAACGGATGATGGGGATAGTCAGACCAATCCTGAGAAGAACAAGACGAATATATGACCAGTCAATCGAGTCATAAGCCTTGAATAAGTCGATCTTCATAACAAGTGCCTCCCTTTTGTCGTAGTGCATGGTGTGTAGGACCTCCTGTGCCACAACAATAGCATCGTGAATAAACCTCCCTTTTAAAAACCCATATTGTTCCAACGAAATATGTTGTTCCAGGGTCACCTTTAGTCAATTTGCAATGATCTTAGAGGATATTTTGTATATCAGTTTACAGAGGGCAATTGGTCTGAAATCCATAAAGGAAGATGGTTCCACAGATTTTGGTATGAGAGCAATAAAAGTAGAGTTAAAATTTGCATTCATATGCCCCATCAACCTAGTTTTTTCCACCACCTTAGTAATCTCTGATCCCATTAAATCAAAAAAGAATAAGTAGAATTACGAGGGCCACCCATCAGGGCCTGGGCATTTATCAGGGGAGAAGGATCTGAGCGTTGATAGGACCTCATCCACTGTAATAGGCATGTTCAGCGCATCAATGGAACCCTCATCAAACATCCTATGAGTATGCCGGAGCATCCAATTCTGATTGTGCTTATCAATATTCGACTGAGCTAGATAAAAACTTGAGAAATGTTGATATGCTTCTCGTTGAATCTCTTCATTTGTAATAGCAAATGATCCATCCGATTTCTTAATCCTCCATATAGCGTTCCGGTTTCTCCTGTCTAAAGCACTCTTGTGGAAGAATTTGGTGTTAATATCCCCCTCTTTTAACCATTTTATCCTGCTTTTTAGCTTCCAGGTAATCTCTTCAATGTGTAGGATTTCCCTTTTTCTGTCCCCCAATTCTTTCAGAATTCTGAAAGTGTCCTCATTTGGAATATTTGAAACCATCCCTGAGTAAATATATTTGATCTTGTCAGAAATAGCCTTCAATTTAGCCTTAAGCGCCTTCTTCTTGGAAATATCCCATGATTTGGTCGCCCCTTTAATCTTTTGCAATTTATAATGGAAAATTTCCCAAACTGTCAACTTCGGAGCTCCAATGTCCTCATTCCAAAGGTCTTTAATCATCTGCACATAATCTCCCTCCCGCAGCCATGCTCTATTAAATTTAAAATCCATTCCCCTTTTGATACCACCCACCTTCCATGAGAACTTGATAGGCATATGATCCGATACATCAGAAATTAGGTTAATTTCCCTTGGATCATATAAACCTAGAATGAGATTTTCCTTTACCATTGTATGGTCAAGTCTTTTAGCAATGTAAGATTCGCCAGCCCTTTTGTTGGACCACGTGGGGAGAATCGGTTGAGGTCTGATATCTTTGATCTGGTGAGCATAGAACATTTCATTCAAAAAAGTGGATAGAGGATCCAATCTGGAACGAGGGCCCCATATCTCATCCGCCTGGAGTGTTGAATTGAAATCTCCCATAATAATCAAATTCTGGAGAGAGAGGATACCCGATTCTTGCATACGGATCCATAAAGCAGCTCTATTTTGGTATGGCACATACAGATTTATAATATTGAATGTACCTTCAATACCCCGGATCCCATATGGAAATGGTACCGCTCGAGTGCCCATTTGCATCCACCGTAGCCACACACCATCCAGGTTTGAAACCCAGACATACTCTGATAGCTTTAATCCGACAGCATAAAGTCTCCTGACATAAAATAATAAAATAATCCACAGATAATAACAGGTCACGCAAGCAATGTATTTTGGAGGCATTGCCAATCCCCCTAATGTTCCAGGACGTTATTTGATTCATGGCAAACCATGAGCCGGGTTTCCTGCTCTAAGCGGCCGAGGTACCCCAGTGCATTTCTCAGCCATATCAATAGAAATGTTTGTGAGGTTATCTTCCTCATTAGAGAACAAAGCTATAGATTTTAATTTCCCCTTGAAATTTTTGCCTCTAGCTTTGGTCAACCTTCGAACCGTGACATTAGATGGAGACGGGTTGGGGGCAGTATTCTCAGTATTCCTAGGAGGCCTATCAAATACAGTGAGAGCAGCAAGATCAAGATTTGGATTACCCAAGAGCGACTCAATTTCACTCCCGATCGAGTTCCTGGGACAATCCGAGAGCTCAACGGGGTTATGAAGACCATTATTTTCAGTCGGAGACCTCAGACAATCATCCGAATCAACAATGTTTTTTGTAGAGGATGGTTCTCCCCAATCAGAATTTGTGGCTTGGGGGATTGACAAGACATTCACAGAGTTAAGACTAGGAGCCCCAGAGGTCTGCATAGGAACGGAAACATTCTTTGTAGCAGATGGTTCCCCCTTAACATAATTGGAGGATTGAAATAGGGGGGGTCAGCATCATAGGAAGTAAGTCGGGAATGTTAAGAGTAGGTAACTAGGTTAGATATATAAGGAGAGACATGCCCAGTATCCGGGGGAGAGACAGGACCCACTAGTGGCAATACACGGTATTGGGTTTGAGGCGGGTCGGAGATACAGGTGTCCCTAGCAACATCCACTTCTATATGATTTGTACGATCAGAAAGTTCATGAGCAGAGAGGAAAGCATCATCATCAGAAGTATGAGGCTTACCTGATTCGATACCGTCTGGGGAACCAAAAGCAGCATAAGTATGTCGCTCCACTCCCACATTGGGCATAGCCTTGCACCTGGAAGGAGGTCGGAATGGGCAATTCTCCCTAAGATGGCCAGTCCTGTGGCATATTAAGCAACGAAATGGAACGCCCCAGTAATCTATACGCTAACGATGCCGACGTTGGCCCCAAATGAGATCAACATCCCCAATCAGACCACCCACATAGTCCACCTCGACCAACAGCCAAGCAATCCTTTTATCGGATGCCCCAACAATGCTCGGGTCAATGTATTTTGTGTACCCAATAGCATTTCCAATCACTCGCAACGCTTTTAGGGTCTAGAATTCCAATGGAAGACCAGGTAATTTAACCCATATGATCCTACTACGAGGGGCCTCCATCACCGGGTTAAATCCTAGATACCATGGCACCAGTTGCATGAAGCTTCTGCCTCTCACCCACATTCTGCTAATGATCTTATACACATCCTTTTCATCCATGAAGTGGACACTAAACCATCTGTTTAACAGCATACTGATTTTGGGAGTGTAGCCTATAATTGAATGCCATTGATTCTTAATCCATCCAGTTGTATCCACCTCCCCACCATCCGCGAACATCCATCTTCCAATGACAGCCCTTTTCTCCAGACTAGCAACCCGTCCGCAGAGGTTGTCATAGTCCAGGTTGACGACCCTGATATCCATATTGTGTTTAAAAATATTCTTTTTACGTCCACCCTGTCGGTGATGCTTCTTGTATGGGATATCCTTCAGATGATCCTTATGAGACAAATGCGCAGTGGCTTGTTTGATAATCTGCGCATCAATTTGAAAGTCCTTCGAAAATCTTTGTTCAGCCTCCAAAGTAGCTGCAATGAAACCCTCCTGAACAGATGTATCAGATGACAATCCGATAGCCAAGTCATCCATAGAGCAAAGCGGGAAAAGAAACATAAAAAGAATTAAGTCCCAGAGGATGTACACTATCAAATAGTGACAAACCCACCGCCAAAAACAATTTTCAAGGATCCCGATCCGATGTGGCACCAGATGATAAATAAAATCTAACAAACCACCGCCACCTTTGGTGAATACAACACCTTGATAGTCTAGACCATATAATATAAACCTTGATAAAAGAAAATTATCAAGCCGGCGACTCCATAATGAGAAGAATAATCTAGATCTCAAAAGCGATAGTACATCGGTTTCGAAATCGAGGCCAAAGAAACTGATCGCCACCCATCGTCCATAAATTGGACCCCCCGATCATGTTTTGAAACTACGTACGGTATATTTCCTAGATAATAATCTCCACCACCTTTATATTCCAATTCTCTTTGGACAGTACATCAGAACATCCATAAATAACTGATCGGAAGCCTTAAATAAGATCACAAGGATAAAATCACTCGAAATCTCTCGAAAGGTCAAATTCGTCAACCCCCTGTCATATCCCACCTAATTGAAGGTGACAGACGAATTCGTCAGCCTCAAAACTTTTCAAATTTTCCGGTATTAGAACCATCGTAAATTATCCGGAAAGTAGATCGCTGGAAAAACCAGTGTTATGGATACCCATAAACTAAACATGGCAGCAGCAGCAACAAATATATCCCGGGCAAGTCCACCACCTCGAACACATTCGGACTCCAAAATTTTTAGAAGGCTGCGATATGATGAAAGAATCTATCCATTTGCACCATAGCCCATACCATTTGCTATACCAGATGGGATCCTGCGAGTCTGAATGAATTTGATTCTGAGAAGATAATTGCAACATATGCACTACCTTCTTGATTTAACATCACCCTTATACCTAGTATATATGGCCACTAATAGGATAAAAGCAACATAAGCAAATATAATGAACATGCCTATCTCGATTCCTTCCTTCAAGCTCATGGACGCTGTATACCTTCGCCAGGTTGAAAACTTAAACATCATCAATCTAAAGACTATTTCCAAGAAAGGAGAAAATACTGTAATATCTCCAGGACACGCTACTCGGACCGTGTAGCTTCATTACACCCTCCCCCGCCCCCCAACCTCTCTGTGCTACAGTAACCTATAAAGTCCATATCATTCGAGCTATACTCGTGGCATAAACTCAGAAACCAGACTACCCAATCCACTGTCCAAGAGTTGGTGTCCCACGACCCTATTCACACCATCTTGAATCCCTGCATCGAATGCTGCAAGAATATCTGATAATCATATAACTGGAGTTGTCGCCACAGATTGCACAAAACCTAGCTTTCGATTTGGCTTCTTCAGAGACCAAGCGCCATTTTTCCTTTGGGTAGCTCAAGAAATCTGAATTTCTACATCTCCAAAATATGAGTGAAGAAATGTGAAATTCTCGTCCAGCGAGTGCGTGCACATGGGTCGCAGAACACCAAAGGAATTTGAAATCCTCGATGTTTACAGAGATTTATTGCGAACGCCAGCCAACACACCACCCTCGTTGAGCCAAAAATCCATATAGGATCGAAATCAGGTAATTGCAACTACGATGCCTCCTCTACAAATGTTATTTAACGTCTCCACTGCCAGCCCTATGATAAAACAATAGTTGACAAACATGCCATAGGCCAATGCAACATTTGGCTGCATACATGATTTGGATATCTTATCTGGAATCTGACTCACCTTAGCCAACTATGAGATGGCGTCGACATCAGGGTTATTATAAGAGAGCACAATGCCCACCAGTACATCCCCTTTTTTTTCACATCATTAACAAGAACCATCATTTATGGTCATGTTTCAGTGCCAATGAATTTCATGGTCAAATTCTTGTGCCAAATAACAAGGCGGTTGTTGTAGAAGCAAGGAAACACAGGGTAGTGTTCACAATAGTCAAACATGCCCAGACCAGTAAATTTCGATCAAGAGGAAAAATAAGGGGACCACTCTATTCTACATTAAAACATTTGGGTTGAAAATCAATGCATGTATAAGCATTGATGTGTTGTCATCCCACGCAAATGACGCAAAAAGTATCACCTCTATCCACACCTTACGAAAACATTGGCTTATATCCTTTGCATTAAAGCCTTAAGTGTATCAACATTTATAATGCGTCAGTTTATTTTGATAACTGTGCATTATTGATAATGTGTCAAAGGTGCAACGTGGAAGATTGTATTCGGGAAAGATGAAGGAAAGGAGCTCTGCGATCTTTTCTTTGGTAGGAAGGCGAAGCTGCTTTTTGTCTTGCTTCAAATTAAAAAACGTTGCAATAAATAATTTGAAATGTGGGCATGTTGCATCTGACTTCAAGAACGACCCAACTTACTTCACCTCTCAATTGATCTTAATGAACCACCGTGGGCATATTTTGAATGACTATACTCGTGTTGAAATTCCACACCTCCCACCTTCTTGTCAAATTTGTTGAAATAATGACAGAGGTCGATAGACGATTTGGTAAAGAACTTGAGAAGGAACCTAAATTTCTGAAGAATGGAGATGTTGGGTTTATTAAGATGATTGCCTCCGAGCGCATAGTTGTGGAGACATCCATCTAAGTATCCCCATTGGTTCATTTTGTTATGAGAGAATGTGATAAATGATGGTTGTTGAAGTAATCAGAGTTGTTGACATCATTGATGCCAAGATCACTGAATACATATTTTGATTTTTGAATGAGAACGGAATTGCATATGTAGTTGAGGCTTTGATTGGAGCATACCAAGTAGCTAATGACTTTGTAGCAGCTTTGGTATTTCTCAAGTACAGTACAGTGAGATATTTCTTTCGAATTCCCAAGTCTGAAAGTTGAGCCATTTGACAAGAATATTACATTTTCAAGGTTGTTTGGTTGCATGCAATGTAATAGAACTTTTGGGAAGTATGAATGGGGTTTTTATTCATAGCAATTTTGGTTGGATTTTTTTTTTTCATATTGGTATCAGTGAATAACAATTATTCTAATCACCAGATGTTTATGTCTATGTTTATGCATAAAAGGAGGAGGCTCTCCAATAATCAAATTAAGGTAGAATCCAAGTAATATAATTCCAATGTGGGGCTTTCACGATTTAGGGATACCAAATATTTTGTTGAAAAATGCAGCAAGAAAGTCTCAATTTTATTTTTCTTTCGTCAAATTGAGAAAATTTGAAAGGAAGTCTCAATTTGATTTTGCCTTGGTCAAATTGAGAAAATTTGAATTTCCACATCAGCAGACAACTTGGATGTAGTTAATGTTTGTGGCATGGCTCTTGTCATCCATTTAACTTAGAAATTTTAGTTAGAGGATTTGGAGTTTATTTAAGCATATGTGATTGCTAATTTTTAGTGATCGTGTTCAGTTATATGATATATCCAATTGAGTTTAGTTAAACTAGTTCTAATTATTGAAGGAACTAATGGTGCAATGGAATAGTGGTGAGCCCTAGTATTGCACCAAGAATGTTGCTACTCCTAGAGGATACTCTATTTTACTTTATCGACCTAGGGTTCGTACAAACTTGAAGGTGGAAGAGCTATATACACAACAGATGCATTCTACTCATGTCATCCTCTTCTAAGTCTTATGAAAGGGTGTTATTTCTAGGGTTTTTGGGTGAAGTCTGTCACACTTCTGATTTAGACCTAGAACTACAAGTGACCATTACTCTATTAACCATAAAATTCTGAAGAAATAAAATACTTCTAGTTGTTTTTCAAGGAAAGAAATCTGCAATTTAAACTATGGCAATAAATAGAAGCAAACTAGGTATCTTCATGAAGTAAATGGTTGAATTGAAATTGCAGAAAGAAGGCTAATATACTCACACATTGTTGGGCTAAATGGATAAACTTACCCTGTCTACTTCATGCTTTAACTATCATTCTTTTACTCATGCATCTAATCATGACCTAATTATGCTTGTAAATGCACTTTTTTGCAGCAAGGAAGAGAAGGTGCTTAAGGTGGATTAGGAAGGGTTTGAACTCATGGATGTAGGGCTGAAGGTATCTTGATAGTTTTGGCAGGTCTAGATGAGGTTGATGACAGTTTATGGGCTTAAGGAGAGGCCGAATAGTGCTGCTACTGGTTCTACTACAGGTTTCATATAGCGTCACAGGAAAGTCTTGAATTGCTACAGGAAACAGTCCGAGGGCAATTCGAGGCAAAAAAATGATGGAGAAAAGTGTAGGGGGGTGGAGTGAAGGTGTAATTGGATGAATGGAAATTGTTCGACCCCTTTTCCAAGATCATAACCTCTTGAGAATCCCGTCTTTCACTTCTAGTGTTGCTCACGGTGTGAAGGTGAAAAACTCAAAAACATGGTTAAAGGCGATTTTATGAGAAGAAAGTTGTTTGATGGGTGACAAATGAAGCTAAGGTGATGGTGAAGTCCTCCTTTGTTGTGCTACTTGAACCTGCAAGCAAACTACTTGTTCATGCAACAAACATTGGAAAATCTATGATGAAGGAAATGGAAAAGATGAGCTGAATTTGGAAAGAAAATCTACTTAAGAATTCATCCAAAAATATAACTCATTATTGTAAACATTTTCATGACACTACAACAACCTAACTATTATTTCCAAGAAATGATAAACTAAAGATCAAATTTTGCATGTGGTGAAGATTTTCCCTCCTCGAGCTCCAATGAAAGAGATGAGAGAGGGAGGCTTGACACACAACTTCCTGAGTTTATCAGTTATTCTACCAATAGTTATGCAAGCTTAACTACAGAAAATACAAATGGAAGCAAATTAAAAACGGTGAATTGAAATGTAAGAAAACTAGCTAAAAATCATAAAGAAAACTAGCTACAATGACATAAAAATAAGCATGAATACACAATAGAGACTAATGTCAATGGATTAGTCCCTAACCCACAAGCCTAGCCCTTTGAAACTATAAATCAGTGAAGGACAATCTGAATACTCATCTTATTGCAGAAAATAGTCTCATTACATAATCATAAAATTATCAAAAACCGATTACAAGAGCTAAGAGTCTATTAGATTCCTTCAAAATTTGAATCCTAATGAGATCTTCGTCAGCCTTATTTAACCTAGAGGGTAGCTACCAACATCTCCCTAAAAAGTAGGTGACGTGTCCTCTTTGACTATAAGAGAAGTGGAGCTTTTGTGCACTTAATCTCCCACTTACTTGATTGCCTTTGATTTCAAGTTGTTGGAGGGAATCTCAAGGATCCCTTGGCTACCTTTGGGAGTTAAGGAGGTGGAAAATCCCCCTAGAATCTCTCCTTGTTGTCTACTCTGAGATTTAATTGCAAAATCGTCATCAAAAGTGTAATATATTCGTAATTATCCTGCATTTAACCCATATTAGGCATTCGAAGTATGAAAAGGCTTAATCACCATATACACTAGCAACATAAGACCATAATAAAATATAAATGTGAGAAAGAGAGACTTAATAAGGCTAAAAAGATGACAATTAAACCCTCCAATTATACCTAATGATGGAGCTCATCATCACCCCCCTACCAAATGGTTGCTCGTCCTCTAAGAAACTTAGTCCTCCTTCTGCATCTCTTTCAAATATTTAATGGACCCTCTGACTTCCCAAGGAAGAAGTGTGGGAGTCCCTTCAGGAGGGTAAAGGCCATCATTATTTTATGCTTCCTCCCATTCTCTGTTTTTCTCATCTTGGTTTTTACCATCACGCAGTCCCTGCTGTAAGGGTGGACTGAGTTTCAAACCAAGCCACTGAATCTTCCTGGCTTGCATGGCACTCTTGTATAGTGGTTCCCTTTCTAGAGCACTTCTCAATCTCTCTAGTGTGTGGTATTCCATGTTTCTGAGATTTTGAGGTAGGTTATTCCATCTTCTTTAATTATCCATTTTTCACTCATCTCCCAACAACCTAGAAACATCATCAAAATGGGCCATGGCGTGTGCTTGTGTGTTGAGGTACTTTTCTACAAGTGCGTCATCCTTTTCTATCTTGATATGGTTGTTGATGACTCCCATAGGGCTTAATAGTTTTTCCCTAATGTGTAGAGGCTCCCTGTTTTATCTCCTCATGACCCTCCTTACTTCTTGTGCTCTAGCTTCCTCATTAACCATCCAAAATGCTAATGCCATTAATTACATGTCTCCCATTATAGGATTAGGGTCCCATATGTTTAAGTCTGTCAACACAAGATTGTGCATGTAGAATTTTGCATTCTTTGCCTTGTCTACCATACTTGACTAGTTGATAAAGTCAATGAATTGTCTACAATTTTGAAAAGGTAGGGATCCATGAGAGGCCAATGTCCTGCTTTGAAATAGGAGCCATTGTTCTTTGAAGTAGACTACATAGGATTCTGATGGGTATCTATGTTGAATGGCCTCCATGCAAAATCTACCATGGTGTTCATTTGTTTGTCTTTTTGCTGAAGCCGATCTTGCAATATTTCATCATTCTGCTTGGGCTTCCTGAAGCTGCTCTTTCAACATAGATTCTCTAAGCCTAACATCAGAAAAATCCCTTCCCAACTCAGTCAATTTTTCCTTCATGATCCCTATGTCATGCACACGTTTGGTTGTAGTAGTGTTCATCCAATGATGAGTGCATGCCCTCTCCTCTTCCAACTGATAGAATAAAGGTACTGTAAAATTCTGAGGAATCAATCTACCCCCTTAAATAAATGTATAGTAGGAGTTGATATTTGGATGAGGGCTAGGGTGTGACACTATTGATACATCTTTGGGGACAAGTTTTAGTGAGGTAGGCTCCTCCTTGTCAACTTTCTCTTCCTCCCCTCTCGCATCTTGCCCTTCATCTTGTGCTTTTTTCTCAACTTCATGGGCCTTTTTCCCACCCATGGGTGCATTTTGTCCTTCATCCAAGGCTTCTTTCTCTGATTCTGAACCTACTGGAGTTTCCTGTAGAAAATACAGAGTTTCCTGTAGAAAACTTTGTTTTGCTTGTGGAAAACCCTCTCTTTCTTGTTTTCCCCTTTTTTCTGTCTTTTGAGGGTCTATGGGGGTTGGTAGATGTGTAGGGGATGCCAACCTTAATAAATTTCTTCTTATGTAGGTCATACGGGTCCTCACAGGTGAGGTGACCTCTTAAACCTTTCCTTCTTCTATCGTTATCTCATCATCCTTCTTGGGTGACTCCTCAATGGTAATAGTGCTTTTAGTTGGAGTATGTGGTTTCCCTGCCTCACCCTTTGGCTCTTCCTAGTCCTGAAATACATGGGTTTTTGTCTCTTCCTCTTTGCTTTCACTAGTGTGCTCAAAGTGGCTAGGGTAGAAACCACTTCCTAATCTGTTACCTCTAGTGATATTTTGGTGTGCTAAGGAGTGGTATCAATGCCTAGCATAGGGTCCAATATTTCCTTGTCCTATGTATTCTCTTCCTTCTTCCCCTGAGTATCTTCCTTCTCTATTTCATTTCCCTACTTTTCTTTTTCTTTCTCTGGTTCTAATATCTCTGTGTTTTTTGTTTCAACCTCCATCTCTTCTTCTTCTTCCTCATCTTCAACCTCCTCTTCTTCTTTTGATACCTCCCTCTACCTAAGATTAGAGGCATAGGTTTGTACTATTTGGGTGGCTATGAAGGCTTCCCTATCCATGTCTATGAATGAGGACCAAGACACGGGGAGATTTAATCTACTCAAAGCATCAATCATTGTCATTTTGATAAGGTCATGATGAGCCAAATGCTGGTATTTCCTTTCCCTTGCATTTTTGCTCATGTCTGTTATTGAGTTCAAGAGGAAATGAGGGATGCTCAATCTTTGTTATAGAGAGATTTCTCCTTGAAATCTAATTTCATTCGACAACCTGAAATGGTACCCATAGACTACACTAAGTTTGCCTTCATGGGAAATTAATTTCATGATATGGAAGGCTACTTCATCCCAGGGGTATGGAAGACTTTCTCTCCTCACTCCATTCTTGTCCTTAATGAACTCTTCTCCTGGAAGAAAGAAGCTTTTCTTGGTTGCAGTGCTTGGAACCCTTTCCTTAATCCACTTGAATCCTAAGGGAAAAGTGGTGATTCTGCTGATTAGTCCAGGTGAAAGTGTGATGGATAGGCCCCTAACCACAATGGTGGCTTTCTCCTCTGAGTGTGATTGCAGAGCCACTGCAAACTCTAGATCTATTTCCTCATAAAAACCCTCCAGAAGCTCGAATAAACCTATCCATTGGCGGTTCTTGAAAATCTCCATTACTTGAGGATGAAATCTTATTGTTTTAATATCAGTGGGCTCCCTTCTGTTAAATCCCCATCCCATTTTTATGGCTATGATAGGAATGTGGTAAGATGGCTTTTTTTTTTAGACAGTTAATTGTGAAGAGGTCTTAGAGATTACGGTCTCAAACAAATTCAGATTTCACCATTTAATTCCCAAATTATAACTGAATGTGTGTAAATTTCATGGATAAATTGCAATTCTATAGGGTGGCAACCACTTACTTCTTTCCTCTGGTATTTTTTCTTTGGAGATGGTGGCCTTAGGTAATAATTTCACTCAAAGGTGACTATGTTTTTCTCTCCTTATCCCCTCTAATCTTCCTGTGTAGTTTCCTGTAGTACTTCACTGTTTCCCGTAGCACGAAGGTGCATACAATCTCGGACTTAGCCTTCAACAATGCTCTTCTATCTGATGGCTCCTCTGAATTCTTATGCTCCTCCTTCTCTCGAAATTCTCAATAGATTGGGTATAATTAGCCATATATTACCTTTATGTTCTTCTAAACCGAATTTGGATCAGGGTGTTGACCTGTACTTGGCACAAGTTTTCCTCTTTGGGACCGTTTGTCCCACTCCAGTTAATCATTGCCCCAACCTCGGAATAACCTCCTTGTCCTTGTTCACTCTCCCTTGAATGATTTGACTTGTCCAAGTGGCATGTACACTTAAATTTTCATTCAGTTTAACTTTACAAAGGTGGCCAAGTTAACTGGCCACCTTTTTGCCTTTTAAGCCTCTAAACCTCAACATTAATTTTTTTTTTATCATTATGAGTGCATAGCAAGAGGTGAAGGGACATAACTAAGCCTACCTGGTGTTGGTTTGTTGTAGACATGATATGGTGTAGGGAGCAGGAGTTTGGTGTTGGAGACATGATCTTTCTCTTGTTGTGTTTTTATTTTTTTTATTTTTTTGAGTAAGCAACTTGTTTTCTGAGTGAGTTGCTTGTTTTCTAAATGAGTTGCTTAAATTTTGATTTTTCTTTTCTTCTTGCAGCTGCTGCATGGAGTTCCTCAAGTGCCTTGGCTAGTGTGTTCACTTTCTTAGAGTATGATGGTGGTCCTCTGAGGCCATCTTCTTCAACTTGTCTTTGGATTTTGTCCTTGTTGTGCCATACACATAATTGCTACTAGAAAGTTTCCAACTTCCTGTAGCAACCTTATTTCTGCTTCTTGGGGCTCTAGATTTCTTAGGGATGAATTGAAATTGTTGATGGAGGTCAGGGATGGAGTGATGGAATGATTGGAGTGATGGAGAATTAAGGGGAGAGGTCTCATGCCAACGTATAAATGATTTAGTTGTTAGTGGTGCAACATAGGGTTTAGAGAGTGAATCCTCGTGCATGGAGTGAAGTGAGGGTTAGGTGTGGTAGGTATAGGAAAAAAATAAATTATCACTCTCTTTTTGAGGTTTAGAAACCTTTGAGATAGCTTCTTTCCTCATAAATAAGTTTTCGGAGTGTTTACAGGGTTTCCTATAGTGCTAAAGGAATCCTATAGTGCTACAGGAATCCTGTAGCTGCTAGACTTTCCTATAGCAATTACAGTCAGAGAAAAAATGGAACTTTCTGCCTACCTTTGAGGTGAAATGAATGAATGGACGCATGCTGGGGTGGTCCATGGATTCTGTAAGTAGAGGAGAGGGAGAAATGAGGAAAAAATGCTCCTCTGGATTCAAAAACCATCTTTGATCAATAACATGCAAAACAAAAAACAAGTGAGTGTATAGGTATCATTTTTTATTTTTGTTTATTTTATCTTTTCTTCTCTTTTGTCTTTTTTTCTCTCTTTTTTTAAGGTGGGTGGGCTTCTTCCACATAGGTTTTCAACCCACAAGCCTACCTTGGAAGCCTCTAGGAGGTTTTCACCAAAGGATATTTTATTCTTTGTTCTTTTCCTCTCTCTTTTTTTCTCTAGGATTGCCTCATGGAGGTTTTCAACCCTGGAATTGGCCTTGGGTGCCTCAGAGAGGTTTTCACCCATGCCTCTTTATTTTTATTTTTTCCTTTTTTCTAGGAGGGTGCTGGAAACTATGGATTCTCTAATGACATACATCTCCTTGTTTGTGGAATTTATAAATTCATCCCTAGACAAGGGATTTTTGTAACCTTCAATATTGTAATCATTAAAAAGCATGGAATCCCCTCCTCATCTATGGTCCTGGTCTGAACTACACCATTATCATAATATTTTTTCACTTTGTAGGGTCCCAGCCATCTTTTCATCGGTTTTCCTTTGAAATCCTTGAACCTTGAGTCATACAGCAACACCCAATCTCCTTCTTCAAAGGTATTCTCCTTAATTTGCTTGTCATGCCAGACCTTCCTTTGTAGCTAAATCACTTATGTGTGAAGGAGTGTTTGCATCCTTAACTCATCCAACCCATTTAATTGCAACAACCTTTCTTGTTAAGCCTTTTTTATATCCAGGTCTAACTCAGCTGTCATCCTTAAGGTGTTGAACTCAAACTCCATTGAAATTCGCTTTCTTCCCATAGACCAAGTCATAAGGAGTGAACCCTGTTTTTGTTTTCCAAGTAGTGTTGTAGGCCCAAGTAGCTTCTACCAATCTGTCCACCCAATATTTTATGTCGCTGCTCACAACCTTGGTGAGGATATTCTCCAAGGCTCTGTTGGTCACTACCACTTGGCCATTTTCTTGAGGGTGGTAGTCAGTGGAAGTCTTATGTTTTATCTTGTGCCTCCTTAGAACATTCTCAATGAGATGAGATGTGAATTGTGCCCCTTGATAAGTGACTAACTCTCTGGGGTATCCAAATTTGTAGAACACATTCTCTCTCAGAAATTTTTCTACCTTCTCCTGGGTTGCTACCTTTATAACTTTTGTTTCAACCCACTTTGTTAGGTAGTCAGTGCAAACTATGATATACCTTTTCTACCCAGATGGTGGATCAATAGGTTCGATAAATTCTATGCCCCAATTGTCAAATGGCTCTAGAGCCACCTGAGGGTGCAAAGGCATATCATCCCTTTTTGTAGTTTTCCCCATCCATTGGCACTTGTCACACCCGCTAGTGTATCTTCTGGCATCATGGTGAAGAGTAGGCCAATAGTAACCTGCCTGCAAAGCTTTGAAGGTTGTCCTTTTTGTAGCAAAGTGGCCTCCACAAGGGCTATCATGAAATGCAGATAGGATGTCAAAAATTTCTTCCCCCCTCACACTTCTCCTGAGAATTTGGTGAGGGCCTAGCTTGAAGAGATTTCCCCCGATCCACATGAAAGGGGCGCTTTTTCTAATGATCTTGCTCTCCTCCTTGGATGAGAGTTTCAGAGGGAAAGTTTCAACAACCAAGTACTTAGCTATGTCAGAAAACCATGGAGAGAGTGATGAGATAGCAAAGAGGTGTTCATCCAGGAGATGGTCATCCACCATTCCTTCTTCATCTGCAGGTAGAGATAACCTGGATAAAAAATATGCAACAACATTCTCCTTTCTAGGTTTATCAACAATGGTTAAGTCAAACGTTTGTAATAATAACAACCATCTAATTATTCTAGCATTAACATCAAGTTTGTTAATTAAATATTTGATGGTTTCATGGTCAATGTGTACAAAGGTATGATAACCAGTGATATAATGTCTAAATTTGTTTAAAGCATGGAAAATGGCTAACATTTCCTTCTTTGTGACAGTATAAATGATTTCGGCCTTGGAAAATTTCTTACTGGTGAAATAGATTGCATAAGGTAATTTGTCATCTAACTTCCCCAAGGCTTCCCCCACGGCTTTGTCTATACATCTGTGTGGATGTGGAAAGGAAGAGTCTGATTTGGACCTCGGAGAATGGGGGAAATAGTTAACTTTCCCTTAATGATCTCAAAAGCTTTTTGACAGAGACTGAACCAGGTAAGCTCAAAGTCTTTGGCCAACAATCCAAATAGTGGTGAAACCAACTTGCTAAAATATTTGATAAACCTTGTATAGTAGCCAACTAAACCTAATAAACTCATGACATCTCTCTTCTTTTTAGGATAAAGTACCCTTTTGATGATGGTAATTTTGTTTGGGTCCACTTGTATTCTTGCTTAGGAGATTAAGTGGCCCAATACTACTCCTGTTATTTTCAAGAATTCACACTTTTTTGGGCTCAGGGAGAGATGCATCTCAATGCACCTTCTCAGCACTTTTCCCAAATTGGAGAGAGCTTCTTGGAATTCATCCCCATAGCATGTGAAGTCCTCCATGTATATTTCAACCGGGTCATGGACTAGCTCAGAGAAAATGCTCAAGACAGCTCTTTGGAAGGTATTCGGGTCATTGCACAACCCAAAGAGTAGGACTCTGTAAGCATACGTACACCAAGGACATGTGAAAGTAGTCTTGCCCTGGTATTCAGGGATAATTTGGATCTATTTATACCCATTGAACCCATCTAAGAAATAAAATAACTTCCTTCCTACAAGGCCATCCATGACTTGATCTATAAATGGAAAAGGGAAATGGTCCTTCTTGGTGTATTTGTTGAGTTCCCGATAATCAACACAAATTCTCCATTTTCCATTCTTCTTCGGGACTAGGAAAAGAGGAGATACCCATTCACTATCTGATATAGGACAAATGAAACTTGCATCCAATGATTTATGTGGTTCTTCCTTGACTATGTCTTTTAGATTTGGGTTCATCTGCCTTTGGAGTTGGTGCATAGGCTTGCATCCTTCTTTAATGTAAATATGATGTGTTCACAATGAGGGATGCACCCCTTTCATGTCCTTGTAGTCCCAAGAAAATGCATCTAGGTTTTCTTTCAAAAGCTAGCATAGTTTCTCTTCTTCTCTATCTGAGAGGTTTGAGTTAATTTTCAGATATTTGGATGGGCCAAATTCCATAGCCTTGGTGGTTTTAGAGGTTGAATCAACTGAGTTTAGTTCCATCCAAGGGTGCCTTTTAGATTATTTTACTAGGTTTTCAAACGGGCTATCAGTGGGGTATTGGTTCTGAATGATTTGGTCAATCAATTCATCTTCATCAAGATGCCCCCCTATAAGAATAGTATCTATGGTACAAATGGGGTAGGGTGTAGTGTTTTATGCTTCATATTCTTCTTCTTCATCCTCCAACCATATAGGTATGTCATGGTCAATGGAAGGTTGGGCTAGTGGATATAATATCAGTTGCTTAGACCAGGGCCCATTCTTAATAGTCATATTTGCGGCCCGACAGCTGATATGAGCATCGACAATGGCTAACCAAGGTCTTCCTAAAATGAGCGAATATCCATTAAACTTATTTTTCGGCTGGAGAACCATGAAATATGTAGGATACTCCCAAGATTCAATTGAAACCATATTATCCTCAACAATTCCTTCCGGAGTCACTGTGGACCAATCTGCAAGTTGCAAAATTGTTGTGGTTTTCCTCAAAGTCCATTGGAGGTTGAGTTTAAGCATAGTTTCTCTAGTCATTACATTGATGGTAGCCCCGAGATCAATCAGATTATTGGGGACTATGACACCATCTATGTGCACATATACAACTGTGCTGCAAGGGTCCAGGTACTTTGGGAAGATAACCCTTCCCAACATTAAGTCGAACAGTTGTCCTACTACATTTATGGTGGGGGTATATTTCTTCTTTCTCCCAGGTTTCTTGAAGAAATTTTCCTTGATGGCCTATGGTAAATAGGTACATCCTTAATGTCCTGGAGAAGGGGTATTTTTACACACAATTTTTTCAGTTCTCCTATAAGTTCGATCTCCTCTGGGGCGTGCTGACTAGAGTGGATCAAGTGCTCAAGAAAAGGAGGTAGTTGAATCTGAGTGTTTCTTTCTTCCTTTTCCTCCTCGACCTCTACAGGTGGAAATGGAGGATGGTTGTCTAGGAGTACTCTTCCTGACTTGAGATTAATCTCTTGTATCTCCACAAAATAAGCTGGATAGGATGTCTCTCCATTGTAAACCTATTGTGTATGTATATTGTTCGGGTTCATATTGGGTTGTGTAGGCATCTAGGGTAGATTGGGTGGAGATGAATGAGTAAGCTTAGGTTGAGGTTGGGGTGGAGGCATTAGAGTAGGTGGTTGCATATGTTAAGGCCTCCACCCTTGTGATGGGTTGTTCCACTGAGGTGGTTGAGGAAAATACTGCTAAAATATGGTTCATTGGTTGAGGATGATATGGAGGGTTGTAATTCCAAGTAGGAGGTGTAGACCAGGATGGAGGAGTGGGGGTGTACCAATATTTCATAGGTGCATTTTGATTGCTGTGAAAATAGAAATAAGGTGCACCTTGCATACCTTGCTGATATGACCGAGAGCCTTGAGGCCTTCTCTGGTTGATGACATAGAGTTGCTCTTGTCCTACTTCCCCGCCTTGATATATAGCTTTGAGTCTAGGTAAGGAGGGACATTGATCTGTGGCATGATTATCCTCACAGACTAAGCAAACCTCTATGACATCTAATGGACATTCATTCGAAGGGTGTTTTCTAGTACATTTATGGCAGAATATAGCCAATTCTCGTTTTGCTTCCTCTTGATTTGCATTGTGTCCATTTACAAAGAAAATGTGTGCAACATCTCATTCTTGAAGTCCTAGAACATATTTTCAATATCATGCTTGATGGAGGTGGAAGAGGAAGGGGTATTGGTCATATTTTGGCTAGCTCTACCTTTCTTCCTAGCTGCCCTATAATGCTTCCTGAAGAAAATTTTGATTGTCTCATAAGGCAGTTGGTAGATATCTCATCCTGATAATGTATTGAGGGTTTCTATCACCTCCTCCCTGATCCCTCAGAGAATTATTGTTTTAATTGATTCGGGATCAAGGGTGTAGTTGCATCTTTTATAATTTAACTGGAACCTCTCTTCATAGTGCTTTGGGGATTCATCAGGCCCTAGAGTCATCTTGAATATTTCATCTTTAGTTTCCTTGGACCTACAGTAGTCCATGTACTTGTTTTTGAAGGCCTCTTGCATCTGTGCCCAAGTAGTGATGTTTTTTCCAAGTAGACCCATGAAATAGTGTAAGGTTGCATCCTTAAGGGTAGATGGGAATAGCTTCAGCTTTTGATCATATGAGGCATATTCATAAGTCCTACAAACAATAGCAAATTCAAACATGAATGTGTTAGGTTCCTCAGAGGTAAGTCCATGGAAATGTGGAAGGGTTGAGGGGTTCATGTTCTTCATTTTAGTTTCCCCATCTGTCTCTATAATAGGAAAAAATCACTGGGCTTCAGTCTCAACCATGGCTTGAATAGGTGAAGTAGGTTCCTCTGGTGAATAAATCTCTCCTTCTTTTCCAATAGGTTCTTCAAATTTTTCAAAAGACTCACCTATGGTGTGTTCAACCTCACAACCACTGACAAAGAGTGAAGGGTGATTACGTGGGGATGTGGGGGTTTTTGGTAAAAAACTTCCTTGAGTATACCTACTCCTACGAGGCATGAAAATCATATTTTTTTGTATTTTTTCAATATTTGTGAAACAACATGTAAAATTAAAGCAGAAAAGAATGTTAAAACAAAATCAAAGCATCTACTAGACACCTCCCCGGCAACGGTGCCAAAATGTGGTGAGCCCTAGTATTGCACCAAGAATGATGCAACTCCTAGAGTCTACTCTACTTTACTTTATCAACCCAGGGTTCATACAAACTTGGACTTGAAAATTCTATATACACAAAAGATGCATTCTACTCATGTCATCCTCTTCTGAGTCCTACGAAAAGGTGTTGTTTCTAGGGTTTCTAAGTGAAGTCTTTCACACTTATGATTTAGACCTAGAGCTACAAGTGACTCAAAAACACTACTCTATTAACCATCAAATGACTATTCTGAAGCAAGAAAATATATCTATCTCTTCTGCAAGAAAATAAATTTGCAATTTAAACTATGGTAAGAAATAGAAGCAAACTATGTATCTTCATGAAGTAAATGGTTGAATTGAAATTGCAGAAAGAAGGTTAATCTACTCACACATTGTTGGGCCAAACAGCTAAACACACTTTGTCTACTTCATGCTTTAACTATCATGATTTTACTCATGCATCTAATCATGACTTAATTATGCTTGTAAATGCATTGTTTTGCAGCAAGGAGGAGAAGGCGCTAAGGTGGCTTAGGAAGGGTTTGAACTCATGGATGCAGGGTTGAAGGTGTCTTCATGGTTTTGGCATGTCTATATGAGGTTGAATATGGTTTATGGGCTTAAGGAGAGGCCCACTAGTGCTGCTACTGGTTTTGCTACAGGTTTCCTGTAGTGTTACAGGAAAGTCCTGAATTTCTACAGGAAACAATCCTAGGGAAATCTAAGGCCAAAAATGATGGAGAAAATAATATGGGAGGTGGAGTGAAGGTGTAATTGGATTAATGGAAGGTTTCCAACCCCTTTTCCAAGCTCAGAACCTCTTGAGAAGCTCATCTTTCACTTATAGTGTTTCTCACAGTGTGAAGGTGAAAATCTCAAAAACAGGGCTTAAGGCGATTTGATGAGAAGAAGGTTGTTTGATGGATGAGAAATGAAGCTAATGGTGTTGGTGAAGTCCTCATTTGTTGTGCTACTTGAACTTGCAATCAAACTACTTGTTCATGCAACAAACATTGGCAAATCTATGATGAACGAAATGGAAAAGATGAGTTGAATTTGGAAAGAAAACCTACTTAAGTATTCACACAGAAATCTAACTCGGTATTCTAGACCTGTTCATGACACTACAACAACCTAACTATTATTTCCAAGAAATTATAAACTAAAGAGGAAATTTGGCATGTGGTGAAGATCTTCCCTCCTCAAGCTCCAATGAAAGAGATGAGAGAGGGAGGCTTGACACACAAATTCCTGAGTTTATCAACTATTCTACCAACTTTTATGCAAGCTTAACTACAACAACTAAAAATGGAAGCAAACTAAAAACATTGAATTGAAATGTAAGAAAACTAGCTACAATGACATGAAAATAAGCATGAATACACAATAGAGACTAAGCCCAATGGATTGGGCCCTAACCCAAAATCCTAGCCCTCTGAAACTAAATCAGTGAAGGACAATCTGAATACTCATATTATTCTCGAAAATAGTCTCATTACATAATCATAAAAGTCTCAAAAACCTATTACAAGAGTTAAGATTATGTTATCTTCCTTCAAAGTTTGAATCCTAATGAGCTCTTGCTTAGCCCTATTTAACCTAAAGGGTAGCTACCAACAACTCTCTAAAAATTAGGTGATGTGTCATCTTTGATTACAAGAGAAGTGGAGCTTTGGTGCACTTGATCTCCCACTTTCTTGGTTGCCTTTGGGAGTTAAGGAGGTGGAAAATCCCCCTAGAATCGCTTCGTTCTATCTACTTTGAGCTTTAATTGTAAAATCTTTGTCAAAAGTGTAATATCTTTGTGATTATCCTAAATTTAACCCATATTAGGCATTCGAAGTATGACAAGCCTTAATCACCATCTACACTAACAACATAAGACTATAATATAATTTAAATGTGAGAAAGAGAGACTTAATAAGGCTAAAAAGGTGACAATTAACCCTTCCAATTATACCTAATGATGGAGCTCATCAAACAATAGTCTAACTTAGTGATCATCTAGTTAACTGATCAATCAGGCCAAAATAGCTAGAGCATGCAGAGAATTCGAGTTCCCTAGTTGTGGTGGAGATTCCAAGGCAGTGTAATGTCAGTTGTAGACGAGTCTTGAGTGTACAGGTGTTGCATGCATTCAGATGATCAACCTTGGGAATTCAAAAATAATTTTGAAGGAAATTCCTAAATAATAGGGGCCTAATTTCTTAATAATTGCACAAGGAAATAGGGGCTCAAGCAGAGACAAAAATTTACTAAGTCTGGGTCAGAGCTTCTCAGTGAGAAGAGAGATAGGTTATTCACTTGTATTTTGAACTTAGATTGAGCTAGCAATTGTAATACATCTTTATTCATCAGATACAAGCAGAC
Organism: Pinus albicaulis; assembly: GCA_034641835.2. Lineage (NCBI taxonomy): Eukaryota > Viridiplantae > Streptophyta > Pinopsida > Pinales > Pinaceae > Pinus > Pinus albicaulis. Next base: position 52,857,946 of record MU968411.1, read on the forward strand.
ATAAGGGGTTTTTAGCAGTTCCTTTCCCCTAGAAATATATTGTGTGCATGTGTGTTATTTCTCATTGCATTTTTGTGATTGATGTTCTAAATTGTGAATTGAATTTTGCAGAGCAGTAGAGTAGGGTTGTGTCTTGTGGTTTATATTAAAATTTAATGAGCAGTTTCAATTCTACACCATAATTTGTACATGGTATCAGAGCAGGAATCACATTAGAACATGAACTTCAATGTTGTTTCTCAGGAGGTTCAAATTTGTAGTTAAGTGTAGCAAAATATCTACATAGTTGGGAAGATGACCTTCAATGGGCTGAGACTAGAGTATTCCTTGGAAGGAATCTCTATTTTCATTGCATGGAAGGATCGCATGGAGGCGGTGTTGGATGACAATGGATTGCTAGAATTTGTCAAGATAGACATTGCAAAACCATAGGCATCTGATGCCTAGAATCGAGCTCAATGGAAGAAATATGTAGCCAAGGCGAGGAGAATAATATTGGAGGGAGTTTGAGACCACATTGTCTCAAATATGCATGGGAAAGAAACTCCTTTCGCAATGTGGAAAGCACTAACAAAGTTATTCGAGAATAGTAGTGACCACAGAAAACTAGTGCTCGAGGATAAACATCGAAATATCAAGATGCAGAAGAATGACACTATTTCGCAGTATATGATAAGTTTCAAACAAGTTTGTGATGAATTTGGTGGGGTTGGTGTAAATGTTTCGTAAGATGACTTGGTAACACTATCTCTTCTATGCCTTCCCAGAAGTTGGAATAGCTACCAAGACTAGATGAAAGGGAATGAGAAAATACCGAATTGGGAGCGCTTATGATCTGGTTTGGTACAACACGAGATAAGGAGGAATAATAGAGATGTAACCTCATCTAAGGGCAAGGATGAAGATAAAATTGAATTGGTTGGAAAGGGAAATAAGATAGAAGGGAATAAATCTCAAACCAAACTAGAATCCAGCCAAGGGGACAAGAAGAAATATTTGTCCAAAATTAAATGCGTCAATTGTTTTGAATTCAAGCATTAATATTCCATGAGGTTTTCATGCAAAATGTAGAGAAAGAATACTTTAGGAGGAGCAATAGGTGAAGCCGCGGCTTCATAGTTCGAGCTTGACTTCACCCTTATCGTATGCATGGCAAGCACAATGATGGGGAGTGTGTGGTACTTGGACTCAAGTGCATCATTCCACGTGATAGAGTGTAGAGAGTTTTTCAGTGACCTGGTGGAGAAATGTATCCATATGCACATTGAGCTGGGGACAACGGAAGGTACAACACGATCGCGATTGGTACAATCACCTTTCAAAGGGATTAAGGATCCCCTCTCAAACTCAAGGATGTCATGCTCATTCTAGGCCTAAAGAAGAATTTCATCTATGTTGCAGTTTTAGAAGATTGTGGTTATGATGTGATATTCAGAAAATGGAAATCATTCCTGAGGCACATATCCACTGAACAGGTGAAGCAGATCTGGGTTCATGTGAAGAACATGTATAATCTAGATGTGGAATATTGTGCCGCATTAAGTAGTAAGGCAGAGAAAGTGTAGAGCCACAATTTCGGTGAACTTTGACATAGAATACTTGGCCATTTTCATCATGGTGCCTTAAAGATTATGCAACAAATCACCATTGTCTCGCTTGAGCAGCAAGATTTTTGCAAAGGATGTACTTTGGGAAAGTATGTAAAATCCACATTCCATGCTCGAGACAGAAAAGAACATGCAATCTTGGAAAGGATCCACCCTGATTTTTGTGAACCTTTCTCAATAGCCTCCACTGCTAGACACATATATTTTGTCATTTTTATTGGTTACTTCTCAAGGAAGTGTTGGATCTTCTTCATGCAGAAGAAAGATGAGACATTCTCCAAGTTTGTATAATTCAAGGCACTAGTTGATAAAGAAATAGGCAATAAGATGAAGGCTCTCAGGAGTGATAATGGAGGTGAGTATGTTTCGAATGAATTCAAGAATTTATGTGTGAAAGAAGGCATTCAAAGAGAGCTGAAAACACCCCACAACCCAAAGCAGAATAGGGTATCTGAGAGAGAACTATAGCATTGTGAGAGTTGCGAGGGCTATTCTACATGACCAAGGCCTACCACAACATTTGTGGGAAAAGGCATACAACATAAAAATATACTTACAGAACCGGAGTCCTCATTACATTCTTGGTATGATTACACTAGAGGAGGCCTTCTCGGGGAAAAATTCGTATGTGTTGCACTTCAAGATTTTTGGAGCCTCTTTTTACTACCATGTCTCTAAATAATCAAGGAAGAATATTGAGCTGACAATAGAGTTGGAAATATTTGTAGTTTACATAAAAACTCCTCACAACTACCGTGTGTATTTACCTTCCCTCAGAATGACAGTTGTGTGAAGGGATGTAAATTTTGGTGAGGAGAAATCGATTTGGTGCTCTCTTGAAAGGGAGCTTCAGATCCCACTATAAGAGGGGCCTTTAGCTCCAAAGGAGGAGAATTAGGAATTTATGAAGCAGCCACAAATTTAGGAGCACAGAGTGGAGACAACCACTCAATCAGAAGCATCCAGATAAGATAGGAAAATAATCATGGAATTTTATAGACTTGTGCAAGATGTGAGGGAGAATGTGGAGCTCCTTCAAATCTGCGTAGGCAGAGGAGGTCACCTTAGCGGTACACTAGCTACATGGCTCTAATGAGTGATATTATGGAGACGGAGCCATCCTCTTTCGAGGAAGGAGTAGAGAAACCTATATTGCTTGATGCAATGGTGGAAGAGTATGAATCCATTGTAAAGAAAAATGTTTGGGAAGTGGTCCCAAGACCAACAGATAAATCAGTTGTGGGTTTTAGATGGATCTTCAAGGTAAAGCATGTAGAATATGGAAGCATAGAGAAGTATAAGGCCATATTTGTGGCCAAAGGATTATCTCAAGTTGAGGGAATTGACTATGAGGATACCTTTGCTCTTGTAGCAAGGAATTCATCCATTAGAGAAATTCTTGCACTAGTTGTGCAGATGGGGTGGAAGATCCACCAGATGGATGTAAAAACAACATTTATCAATGGGGTTATTGAGGATGAGGTGTACATCGAACAAGCATAAGTTTTAGAGATATTTTATCGGGAGTCTCATGTATGCAAACTCAAGCGATCATTGTACGATCTCAAACAAACACCCTGTGCTTGGTACACCAGGATCGACAACTATCTCACTGGTTTGGGCTTCACCAAAAGTGAAGAGGATGAAAGCCTCTATCATGTCTTGGTAGAAGGTAAATTTATTATTATTTTCTTATATGTTGATTATTTTATTTTAACTGGTGATGAGAAACTTATCAGATACAAGTCTCATGCACTACTTCCTCAGGTTGGAAGTATGGCATGGCAATGGGGAAATATTTGTGTCTCAAGGAAAGTATGCAAATGAGATACTGTAGATATTCCACATGGAGGGTTGTAAACTAATGGAGACACCTCTAGCGACCAACTGGAGGAAGGAGGATGCCACTTCAAGTGAAGAAGTGGATGCTACCATTTATCAGTAGCTAATGGGTTCGCTAATGTATCTGGTGAACACACGACCATATATGTGCTATTTATTCAACTAGCTCATCCAAGTTATGGTTAGGCTGGCCAAGTTGTTTTGGAAGGAAACTAAGCATATTTTATGGTACCTTAGAGGCACTACCCAATATGGACTATGGTACAGACGGATAGAGGGAGTGAATATGTGTCACTTCACATATGCAAATTGGGCAGAGAGTCCATCCAACTGAAAGAGTACATCAGGTGGAATTTTCAATGTTGGGTCCGCAGTAGTTTCCTAGTACAAAAGGAAACAAATATTTGTGGCACTTAACTTGGCAGAAGAAGAATACATGGTTGTAATCAAGCAGCATGTGAGGCAGCCTGGATGAGAAAGATACGTGTGGGACTGTTCGGTCTCATGATGGATCCAACTTGGTCTATTGTGATAATTAGAGTTTCATCAAGCTCTCTGATAATATTTTATTTCACGATTGATCCAATCATATAGATATTTGGTATCACCATTTACGATACTGTGTGCAGAGGCAAATAATGTTGCTACAATACATTTCGATAGAGGAACAAGATGTTGACATTTTGACAAAGGCTTTGTCAAGAGGGAAGTTTGAGTTCCACAAGTGCAAGATAGGGCGTGGTTGATAATCCATTTCTTGTTGATAGGGAGTATTGAAAATTGCAACAAGAAAGTCTCAATTTGATTTTTCTTTGGTCAAATTGAGAAAATTCGAATTTCCACATCAACAAACAACTTGGATGCAGTTAACTTCTGTGACATGGCTCTTGTCACCTAGTTAGCTCAGTAAATTTGAAATAGAGGAGTTGGAGTTTAGTTAAGCATGCGTGATTTCTAATTTTTAGTGATCTGGTACAGTTATATCCATTTGATTTCAATTAAACTAGTTCTAACTATTGAAGGAACTATTGGAAGGTCAATTGTGCAGTGGGACAACAGTCTAACTCAGTGATCATCAAGTTAACTAATCAATCAACCCAAAATATCTAGCGCATGCAGATAATTCAAGTTCCCCAATTGTGGTGGAGATTCCAAAGCAATGTAACATCAATTGTAGACTAGTCTTGAGTGTACAAGTGTTGCATGCAGTCAAATGATCAACCTTTGGAATTGTGCAAGAATTTTGGAGGAATTTCCTAAATAATAGGGGCCTAATTTATCAGGAATTGCGCAGGTAAATAACGGTTCAAGAAGATACATAAATTGACTAATTTTGGGTCAGAGCTTCTTAGCGAGGAGAGAGATAGGTTATTTACTTGTAGGATGAGCTCATATTGAGCAAGCATTTGCAATAAATATCTATTCATTGTATTAAAGAAAGTAGACAAAAGTGGTTTTTAGCAGTTGTTTTCCCTTGGAAAAATATTGTGTGCATGTGTGTGTTATTTCTCATTGCATGTTTGTGATTGATGTTCTAAATTGTGAATTGAATTTCGTAGGGCGATAGATTGGGATTATGTCTTGTGATTTAGATTAAAATTTCATGAGAAATTGCAATTCTACACCATAATTTCTACATATTTTAGCTCACAAAACTCCATTATTTGAGTAAATCCTTCACAGCCCATGTAGTAGAGGAAAGGGGCAAACAAAAATAGACAATCTTCACAAATTGATCTAATGGACAAGTAGTTTGAAGTAGTATATAGGGAAGAATTGGACACTAATATTATAGTAACAAGCACAAAAATAGCCCAAACTACAATAATTGAGCCTACTTGAGAATCTTAAGGTACCCCCTCCAACCATGTAATCATTGATGAAGACCTTGATGAAAAGGGGGATACTCAATGCTAGCAGTAGGCACACATCCTCATGGGCTTGTCAAACATGCTCTTTTTGAAAGAACAAGGGTCCTCCTTTTGATTATGTCATATATCTTTTATGTTTTTTTAGAAGATATCTAGGCTATACTATATTTAAGGAAATGAAAATAAATAATTTTATCTAATTGGCTAACAAGACAAACAATATTTTTTTGAATTATTGTGGTTCTAGTTTCCCAAGAGGATGACCCTCATTAATCACATTTGTAATTTATTTTGTATTATATCAATATAAATACTAGTTATATTACATAATAAAAAAACATAAGGGTTCATCCCATGTATGTTAAAAGCATGTTAATGCTTGGGAGAGTTGAAAAGTTCAGATCTCTACTATTCCATTTTTAAAGTGGGTTCATACAATATTACAATATTATCCAAAATTAATCAAAAGGAAAACTTTCCCTAAAATATCATTATGTTATATATTAGTAGTACAAGAGAGAGGTGCAAGGTTCACGTCTCTTTTTTTCCTATGCTAAAATAGGTTTCCACAATGTTAATGAACATTGTTATATAGTATAAAGGTTGTAGTTTCTCAAGTGATCGATGGAAAGACAAAATTTACAAACTAAAAAATAGAAGCAACATTGTGATAACTTAGGTGAAAGCATTTAAAAGAGAAAAATTAACATGTGAAACATGTGAAGATTATAGTAGTTTTGTAACTTAAATAGAATTATTAATTATAAATTGAAATCAAAATCTTTAATCGTGCATTAGTAATCTTTCTTCCACGGATCTGGGTGACCCAACAGCTTCTAGAACACTTCCCAAGGCCCACAGCCATTAGCCTCCACTTGGCTCGCCTCCCTCACCAAGTGGAAATCATGACTATTACTCCTCTTCCTTGGCTCGAGTTGTCAATGTACGGGGATCCTCTTCTCACGTGCCCCTGCAATAAACTATTCATCAACATGCACATTCCATTCTCTTTGCTCTATTCACCCCTTTTCATTCTCCTTGGTGCTTTCCCTTGCTTCGACGTTGTGACTTTGCTCTGCAACCTTCTAACCATGAATTGTGAGAGGGGGAGGATTTGGTGCCCCAATAAAGGAAGAGGTCGGGGGTGCCATCCTGCCAACTTCAATGACACCATCATTATCGCGATGTTTGATCATGGAATTCCCAAGTCCATTCACAGGGAGGTCCTTTCCATGGAGGAGACGGAAATCTGAAGGGGTTTCCTAATGCTTTAGGCGCTTAGGAACCTCCTCGCACATCAACTGAAGGAAAGGGATCAAGAGAGGTTGCATACATCCTGTTGGATTGCATATCTCTCTTCTCACCAAAGTCACTATGTCTCCTTACTCAGGCACATTTCCAAAGTCCTTCATGTTGAATTCCCACCCAGCATTCCCTCTTCCTCCTCCCTGCTCCATCCCCCTTTCATTCTCCATCGGTTGGCTCCTCCTCCATGCCCATTCCTTGCACCCTATATCCCATCCCCCTCCCTTACATGCTCCCGTCCCCTCGATGGTTGATGCGCCCTCCTCTCCTCGTCATCCCAATTCCTATTGTTGCTACATTTTGGATGAGATTTTGGTGGACACTAGTAGTATGCAGGCTCAAGACAGTTCCCAGGTGCAATGCGATACCAGCGTGGCAACAATGAAATTTCCATGTGGTAGTATTTAGCTACCTGGAGACATGGCGATTCAGGTTTATTTTTTCACTTCAATCTAACCTATCAGTAGGTCGCCTTAGTTTTATTCTTTTTGAATGTTGGCAGTCATGTGTCCTAGAGCCCTATGGCTTGATGCACGCCAATTTTGGCTCTTCGTGCAACAATTATGTAATGCTAGTTAGAAGCATATTTTTTTTTAACTATTACTTGTTGTTGCAACTATAAGAAAGTGGGGCTCAAGTTTCTCCTTTTTGGGGCAGAGCCCATCATCTTTTCATCTTTGGTTTCCTCTTTCAAAGGAAAATAATGCACTCTTGGATGTAAAGGTATGTAATTTCCCGCTTGTTAATATAATGTAGGTATATTTGCTTCCAAAAATTGATTTAAATATTTATTTCATTGATATTTTATGAGTGAGATTTAAATCTCTCTTCCCATGAGAATGAATATTTACATTGTATTGAGAGTTTATGTTTACAATTCACATTATTAAAAATCAAATTAAAATATAGCCTGATATTAGATTATATAAAAAATTAGTGAAAATGATATACTAAACCTTTTTAAATAGTTTGGTAATCTTCTTTCTTTGAATCCAAGGTGATCATCTATAGGCTTAATGGTTTCTATCTTCACATGTTACATGTGTATCTTTGATTTCATGTGAATTGGACAAAGAATTGTGAGGTATATCTCACATCAAAAAGTTTTATTTATTTATTTTTCAAACCGACCCTTATTGATTATTATAAAAAATTTATCTCTTTAGTTTTTAGATTTAACCCATCCAACATATTTGTAAACAACATATATCTTTCAATATGCTCCCCAACTTTATTTTTCAAAACCAACGAGGATACCTTGAGTATATATTTAAACACAAATATAGACTAGATTACGCCTAGCTTTCTTATGTATGCTTGCATCTATGTGGAGATTGACAATAGTAAGAGATTTTAAGATAGGCTTATACTTCAAAAGAGAGATTCTAGATGGACACATGAATCAGATTATGTAAATAAACCATTATGGTGTTATATTTCTTAAAATAATGGGCATTCATGGTATTCATGTCCTTGAGCATGACCTATTCTAATAGGGAAAATAACACATCAACCAAAACCCAAAGAATGGCAATCATATAAGCAACAGTTGTTGAATGGTTAAAGGACTATAGTGAAGAAACTCAATTGAGTATAGAATTAGAGAATGATTCCAATGGCTTCCCCAGAACACCAATTGAGGAGGCAATGCTTCCTACTGATAATGGAGAAGACATCCAAAATCACTTGAGGGTGGTAGTTGGCATGTGAGCCCCTATCGTAGGAATGAAAAGAACACAAAATTTGAAATTCCAATTATGATAAGTAATTGGCACACCTTTTAAATCATATACAACCAATTTCTCCTATATACCCTAACCTTAAGATTTTTGCTTTACCATTACTCATGATGGAACTTTTTCTAGAGATGTGGCATAAGTTAAAAACAAGAAATGAAATGAAAAAAAAACAAGATTGAGAGGTATATTAAGGGAATGTGCATTAATATATAATATTAGTGTTAGTTTATTAATTTCAATCCTTCAAACTTTTATGTGATTTCCATTAAAAGGTTTTGATGTAAATTTCTTTGCATATTTGTTTAGAAAATTGAACCATCTTCTATTATGTTTTTAATGCACCAACACAAATTATGCATAAAAAACATGATTATTCATAATTATTCTTAATTAACCATACCTACACCTGATATAGCATCTTATTAATAGTTTCTCCATTATAACACTTTTTGTTGCAGATCAACTTAAAAACCATAATAATTGTGTCTAATTACATCTAATTGTTCTTGTAAATCATGAAAGTCTCAACAATTGGTCTAAGGCAAGTCAGTATATCATAAACAAAATTTAAACCCAAACTAAAAATAATAACCATTCTTCCTTTCAACCATTCAAATTAAATCCAATTAAAAATTAAAAATTTGTAAAGAAATATATATTTTTAACCCATAACAACTTTTATCTCTCTATTAATTTTATTTTAATATCTCCACAAGGAAACTCAACACATTTTCATATGAATTTTATGCTTTTTATTATTTTTATTTAAAATATTAAGAATTTTATATTTTTATATTTTTATTATATAAAAAATTACCATCAAATTATATAAATCTCAACAAACTACATATTCCATAAATCTTATTAATTAATGTGATCTCTTGTTAATTTAGCTTTATATCTCAATTATTTTTTACAAGATGACAACATTGATTTTCCACAATATAAATTAAATAATATTACATCACTTCAAAATATTATTAGATTAAAATATTTAATAACATTTCTCAATATATATTCCAAATAAAAAATCGTAGGTTTATTTAACTTGAAAACAAGGAACAAAGATACATTATGTAGATGTTGTTAAGCATTTGATCATATCAACCTTTCGGCTTATGAATCATTTTAATATATATATATATAGTTTTGCGGAGTTAAGTGTGTTAATAATCACTTAACTTCCTCTCTCTACCTTTCTTTTTCTGAACATTTTGCTAAACCCTAGGGTTGGGATCTGCTGTTACTATTGCCAATTGATTTCTAGTTGCCTGGAAAGAGGCTTCTTTATCTGAATTAGAGTTCTCAAATACATGGATTCTCTTTATAACCCCCTGTGTTTTTTTCTGTTAAGTATTTCCTTTTTCTATTGCCCTGATGTTTTGATCTTTACTAATTCAATGTCCTTTTGGATATGCAACATAGTTTGTGATTGATCCTCAACTCCTTCATCTGCTTGGCTACCATGTTGTGTTTGTGCAACCATATTTGAATTATTATCCATGGTCTCTTATTCTTCTTCTTTAGAAAGGTGGGATTAGATACACCCTCCATTCCTTTGGTTTATGGGTCTGCCTCTTTTTCTTTTTTGGGATCTTTTTTGTCTATGGGCATGTGTTCTACAAGTGTCTTGTTTGAAAACAAATTCGACATCTAAATGTTGTGTTCTCATAATCTAGAACTCAGGTCCACTAAAAATTTTCATGTTTCAGTTGGATACAATCAGGTAGACCTTGTGGTAGACCTTTGTTGAAGTCTATTGTACAAAAATTCTAGCAAATGTGAAGATACCTTTTTTTGTTCTGTCCAAGCTTATCTTTTTAAATATTCCCAGAGTATTCCAATATCCTCTAAGATCTGATGGTGCTCAAAAGGAAGGGAGAGATTTGGTAATCTCACCCAAACCAGTGTTGTTGTGACCATCATGTTTGTGGCATCAAAATCTGGAAACCGTGGAGTAACGAATAGTCCAACTCTACCCTAAAACCATGGTCCATCATTTAGGACTTTCTCCAAATTGTTTTGTGTATTAAATTGAACTATGAAGAGACCCTTGGAACATAAATAGATGTCATGTGAAAAATCTACTGCAGTGTCATGGTTTACTTCTCCTACTTGATTAAATTATACAAGTTATCTTCAAAAATTAGATTCAGAAAATACTGAAGTAAACACAACTAACACCCTACACATGTTGATCATTTACTGAATATTACGCTCATTCAAACAAAGTGGCACACTGTTTTTTGGACATAAGTCCCTAGAAAAACCCAAAGCGGGAAAATCGGTGCAGCAGATATGAGGGTTTATTTTATTAATCAGAATCTGAGTACAACAAACTTGGGTTCCAGATTTGGAAAACCCGACAGAGAATAAAATAGATCTGTAGCTAACATGTTGTTCCAAGACCAAAATTCTGACTGATCCACACCCTCAAACGAGATTTACAAGACTCGGCCCAGATCTAGCCCTAGAAACCCCCAGCACTGCCCCTGAAGCCCCAGTGTCAACCCTGCTAGAATCTTCGTGCCTCTGTGTTGCTCAAAGACGAACTATGTAACCTAGAGTGGGTGACACAGTCTTTACGCTGCCTCTGGAGGCCTTTGCGTAACTTTGAAGCCCTCTAAAGCTACATTGCTACCCCTTCCTGGGCTTGCGTAGCACTTGCGTAGTAGTTGAAGCCTCTGTGTTGCGCAGCTGCTGTTGCCCTTTTTCCTCTGTGTTGTCCCTGAAAGCTGCTCTTCTGCCTCTTGCTGTCTCTTGGCTCTGGGATCATATCATCCCCTCAGCGAATACTACCCCTCGCTGCAGAAAATTCCTCTAGAAATTCTTAGCAAACCCTGCCCTAGAATTCCATATCGGTCTCTTAGCTCTGCCTCTGTGTGTGTGTCTCCAAATGACCCTCAAGTCTTTCTCTTATACTTTTTCATTGATCTCATCAACGACTGAGATTAAAAAACTCATCAACAGCTAAGATTAAAACACTGCTTGATCCACGTCATTTAGAACATTTCAGCACGTGTTAATTAATTCACTTTAATTATTTAATTATTTAATTTTCAGATTTGATCAACAGAAACAATAGCCTTCCCTTTCAATGCATCCTTGAATGAGACTAGTCCATTAGGGTTTCTGAAGCTTGAAGCTCCACCCCGCAACCTTAAATTTAATATTATGGTGGAGTTTCTTGCAATGCCATAATTTTTCTGCTAAAAGACGTCTTGCAGTAATTTCCCCTCAGATATCAAACTTTGTAAAAGTACAAGTACAAGTATGCCTAGGTTGTTTTGAATGGCTTGCTTCAAATTTTCCACTAGATCTGAAACCCAGACCAAGTAGACAAAAGTCTTACCATTGATTTTTTTTCAAGAAAATCTAGAATTTTTCTGTATTTGTCTATCTCTCGGCCAAATCTAGCAAAGAGAGGCGAAAGAGTATTCCAAGGGTGGGTGGAGCCCCAAGCTTCAATACTACCAACCCCAAATCTAGCGTAAGGGGGTTTGTCCTTTGGTGGTTCCATACCCCATGAAACAGTAAATGCAAGAGATCTTTGTCAAGATTTCTCTATCTTTCTTCAGATCAACTCAAAGCTAAGAGATTGCACCAAATCTCCTTGCAAAAACAAATCACCCTTGTACATTGGCCACAGTTCCTCCACAACACGAAATCCCAGCAATGTAATGTGCATAACAAGGGTCGAATCTAACCCATAACCTTTCTCAATATAAATTAAATAATATAAACAATAATTAATTAATTAATATATTTAAAATTAATGTATAATTTTAAATGAAGAAAGCTACAAATTTTATATTTATTATTATCTAAATTTAATAAGAAAAATCTTTAGATTGTTTAGTGTTCGAAACTAATCCCACAATAACGATTTATGAGTGCAATTTATGAGTCTGAGTTTTGAGTCTATAACTCATCTTTAGAACAAAACCTAAAGAGAAACATGAAATGAGAGAGATTAATATAAAATAAAAAGATATGAATAAATGAAAAAGTCAACCAAATTATTATTATTAATTTTATGTTTTAGAAAATTAGTAAATTATTAAAATTATTCAAAAGTATGAATTCAAATTATTTTTAAAAAAATTGTATTTTGACTTGAATAACAACTTTAAATTACCCTACACACCAATAACAATTAATAGCAATTATCTCTATTACTAATGGTCTATACTACTTGAAAAAAAATTTACTTTTTAAAAATAAATAAATAAATATTGTGATTGAAATCTTTTGTTAAAAATCACATCAAAATCAAAATAGATTTGGTTGACGCGTTTCGAACTAGCCAGTGTGGTTCATCATAATCTATTTTGATGTGATTTTCACCAAAAAATTTCAATCACAATTTTTATGGATCATAGAAGCAAAATTCCTAACCCTCAAAAAATATATATATTCTAAAATACAATCAAAATTCATTTTATCCATAAAAAAAACTCTTAATTTATTAAATAAAAGAAAAAAATTCTAAATACGATCAAAATTTATTTTATCCATATTTTATGATTTGAAAAATTAACGGTTTTGTTATTTGAAAAATTAATAATCCGAACAAAACCATTGCTTTAAAATAACTATTTAGAAAAAGAAAGATCTTAAACCCAAATATGTTTATTTGACAAATTTGTATGTCCAACACTGGGAACGACCTTGTGGACCACCTATTCGGAACCTTCCCTCGAACTAAGATCGATTCTTCAGGAAAACTGTGATTCTATTCTACCAGATTAATTTTGCAGGAAAGTTGGATAAGTTTCTGATTTGCAAGACTAACAGCAATACTGGATCAAAATAAAGAGATTTAAATTATTCCTAACATGGGGAGAGAGAGTATGATAGTTGTCTCTTGTGTATTAAAATGTCATAAATATTAGTTTATATTTATTTTAATTTTGGATTTATTAAGTGTTATATGGGATCAAATTTTTTTGCACTATGAAAGAGTTTTACATTTTAAGAGATTTGATCTCTCAAAGTGCTTCGAAGATCCAGAGTTAACATGAATCTAAATCTATGGCTCGAGAAACCGCGACCCAAGGACATCTAGTTCGTCAAAGTCACCTGGGGATCGCGCCCAGTTTGGGCCACACCAACCCTTAAGCTGACTGGATTTTTTAGCATGTCTCCTCCCCCTAGCATAGGGCACAACCACCCTCCGCAAGGTTTGACACTGGGTCGCATCGCGAGGCCCATCCTCAATCAGTTGTGCTAGTGGAAATTGACTACACTGATTTAATTATTAATTTTATTTTTAATTGTTTTTATGTAATTTGACCAAGTCAAAAAGTTAGACAAAACATTAGATTAGAAAATATTTAATTATAAAGATGGAAAATATTTAATTATAAAAGATGGAAAATATTTAATTATAAAATCTAACAACATTCATGGTGGCCATCTCATCATGGTATGTTATCATTTGTGTTCTTACAATCTGCTTTACCAGAAAATGTTTTCCCTATTATAAATATAATATATCACCTCATAACAATTGATGACTATAAACCTCTAGCAAATGTTAGGTTTTGTTTTTTAATTATGTTTATAGTGGGATGTTATCATCAAGATTGTGTAAACTTCAGTTGAGTAAACTTCAGTTGAGTTTGGCATCTTTTGGGATAGTTTAATTTCCCAAAGTGACTTCTATCTTCAACTCCTTCCATGAAATGTGAACCTGGAAACTAAATCCCACATAAATCAACCTTGTGGAGACTAAAGCCCACTTAAACCAACCAGTCTACCTTGTGAATCTAATAAATATTATTATTACTTCGATAATTAACCAACAAAATTCAGAGATAATTAACCAAAAGAGGAAGCTAAAAGCACAATAGCAGGCAATCCGGACTCTGCTGTAGTCTCTCAAACATGATATCAATGCAAACAGTATATACAATTACAGAAACCAGATATATATCACTGTAAAAGGTAACAAATTTTGAACCAGAAAATATTAAAACAAAGAGACTCAGAGGCACAAACCAGGCTATCTATCAGCTTATCTACTCAACTACTGGATACTGTTGTTATCGCGGTTAATGGTGCCAAGCTACCAGATATTATTGTGATGTTAATTAGTAGTACAATAACATGAATACATATTCAGTTTGAGATAGAATCCAGGCTATGAAAATAGAATAACAAAAATATAGTCAAAACGTAGTATTAGAAGTAAATCAGACTCTTGTACTTGAGCAAATCAAGGGACGGAATTTAAATGTACAGATGGAAAATGTAAGAATATATAAGAAACTTTGAAAACCAACAGTAGGGAAGATGAAAACCACAAAATTAATAACAGTTGGGGAAAGCCTAAGACTGTTATACAATATATTAACATGAGACCTAATCCTACCTAATCCTTCACTATCTATAACATTCAGATGGACACAAATCAGATATTCTTCCTAACTAGGGTTCTATGCTTACTGAATGGTACCCTTCAGGTTCAAGTTCACTTGGTAAAATGGCAGAAAGAATTACAACCCCCCCAAATATAAGTACCACCATTGCAGTAAAATTCACTAACATCGCTTCAGAACCATATTTGTATAACCCTGAACTCTCAAGGAATGTAAGCTTCTCCAGAAACCCCAGCTCTGCTGTTGCTATCGCAAACAGGTATATCAAAACCCCGAAGAAGACATGCCATGGGAGAATGGCAGCCCTTATGTTATCCGCTCCACCAGGATAGAAGAAAAGGGAGAATCCAATCAACCACTGAAAAGAAATTTAGAAGTATGAGCATTTGAACAAATCGGGACTATGCTTGGAGTTCACAATAGAATCTGATCTGTAATTTGAAAGACACAGGAATTGTAGATGAAATTGCAAGAAATCCACATACCTGTATGGCAAATAAGCAGATGGTTCCAAGTCCTAGCCATGAATGCCAGCTATATAGATTCACAATTCCGCTCTCATTATGGTATTTAAAAGCCGCGTATATTCCAATGATTCCTAAAGCCAACGCAACCAATTGTAGAGAAAGGTGGACTGATTTTTTATATTGTCTGTCTCCAGGGAGGACTTTGTAAGCGAGAATTGCTGTTCTCAAAATAAAGCCATATTTCGAAACCCAGAAACTGCAAGTCAGGAATCCATTTTTTGATGGAAAAACGACAAAAATAGTATGGATGCAAAACATAACAAGCAAAGTCAAGAACAAGATCTATATTTGAATGCAAAACTTTCACATGGAAATTCTTCTTACCTTCACTCGCTATGAAAATGAAGCCAATGAACATGAGAACAGGATGAAGCTGTAAAAAACACAAATTTCACCAAATTCCGAAAAATGTTAGAAATCTATCCATTGTACCATTCATTTGAGTGCTAGTATGCAGAAAGCCTGCCGTTTCAACTATCATTTTCTAAGATTATCTCACACCGTAATCAATGATTCTTCTACTTCTGCAAGCTTAGATGACTATCTTATTAAATTGTCCAGGCCTTTGCAATCTTCAATTCTAGATAGGGTGTATAAAATGAAAAAAATGCTTAGAGCAATGAGTCCTGGCACATTAAGGCATACAATTTCATGAATGCAATATTAGCTCAATCAAGAACCGTTAGACATGAAAATTCGGATGATCTCTGAATTTCAATTTCCATCTAGTAATCTACTCATTCCAAAAGTAGCTAAAATTATTGTATCGAAGCCCCCACAATTCAGGCTAGTATTTTGCAGGCTTCTGGAAAAATACGGGTCCTATTACATAATGGCAACTTGCAAGTAATAAGCACCCAGCAGTGATGCATTAACTACATATAGGGTTGGGATATATATCCTCCGATTCAAGGTATTCTCAATTAGTATATCTCCCAAGGCTGGAATATATATCATCATATCCAAGGTATTTCCAATTAGTATATATTTCAGTTTAGGGTAATAAATGCGTGCTTATTGATTGTTATATTATAATTATTTTAAACATTTAATAAGTTATCAAATTCCTCATTCAAATATTCATTTTTAGCAAAGAATTTCTCAATAGAGATTAAAGCACACAAATATTTAACATTATTTCAAGTATTAAAAAAAAATCCTACAAAATCACCCAGCAAAAAAAACAAAGAGAACAAAATCCTACAACATCAAAATGCAAGAAAAAGACACACAACATAAATAACATTAAGACCAAATTTAATGGGTAGGGCCTTCCTTCTCTTTAGGGTAAGCAAAGGTTGACGAATCAGTTTTTCCCATTAACCTCTCCCTGAACAGCTTTGTTGAATCCTTTCATAAAGGGTAATTGGAGAGTTCTCCGGGTTATTGGGACTACTTTGAGTGAAAAGTAAGCAGCTGGTAATGTCTCTATGTTCAACCCTTTAATTGTATTAGGATGAATTATGTTGCAAGTATAAATAAGTGTGGTAATGAGAGGATGGAATGATCCAATATATAAAAGATGTAAATAGCTTGTCTGAATTTCTAGTGTGGAGCTGAAGGCCAAGGCCCAACTAGTGAATGTTTATGCATTTGTTTATGCATTATTATGATTTGTATGTACCATGAGATAGACTTGCCATGATATTCTTAAGAAATGTAAATATATTATTTTGAAAATAATGCACGCATCCCAAGTTGGCGCTGTGGAAGAGCGCAAGAGCGGCTATGAGTCCACTCGAGGGGATAAGGAAAGTGGGGTCCAAAGGGTTGACTGATAATTCTAAGTTTTCTAAGTCTCTTAACCTTCATTTTTTCACCATCTATCTTAATAAGAGTCTTAACCATTAATTATTGAACGCAAGTGGTGGTTAGGGAAGTCCACATTCTTTATTTAAGAGAACATGGGGTTGAGTATAAGTATTGAGTAGAGTAAGAGACTCCATCTCCATAGGAATTCAAACCCCATTTATAGTTGAACCATCTCTTTTCCTGTGGGCAACTTTCTTCGTACAATTTGAATTGACAGTTCCATTGGCTCATTGATTATATCATGTTTATCCCTTTTTCCATTCCATTCTAGTCGTTCCCATACTACACTCGTGACCATTCTCAAGCTAGAGGTGTGTAATTGGAAGTTGTAAGTGACCAAAGAGAGTTGAAGAAAACGTTGCGAGCCTAAGAAGAGATGAAAGATCATAGATGAGCGGGTTGATAGGAAGTTGGAACTCGTCTCCATTTTCATATAGATGATTGCTCACCGAGGGCTCAAGAGTTCTGAGATAACTTTGATGGGAAGATCTTGAGGAAAAACAATGGGTTGGACTCTTTCTGCACAAACTAGGAATAATAAAGAGGGTGAAGGGCTATGTTCCACCAAGTTTCTAGGACAAGGGAGCACAAGGTTGGGGAGATGAACAACGGGGCATGTAGGAGCACCTAAAATTTGGTGGGGTGTAGGGATGTAAAGGGTCCCTATCTCTAAAATTATAAAAAATAGTAATAATAAAATCTCAATAATAATAATTTATCTCATGCAAATTAATCATTGTGCAATCCAATGGAAATGTTATAATCTCACCAATCTTTAAATCGATTAAGTCTACTAAATTCTGAATGAGATATGAAATTCTACTTTCTCCATATGAAGTTCGATGAGGTTGGAACCACTCTCAATATCTTGAAATAATTAATTTTAATTGGAAATGTTATAATCCCACCAATCTTTAAAACCATCAAGTCTACTAAATTCTGAATGAGATATGAAATTCTACTTTCTCCATATGAAGGTCGATGAGGTTGGAACCACTCTCAAATATCTTAAAACAATTAATTGTAATATTACAATTAATTACCAAAGCCATAGACTGCTCAAAGCTCTATTCCCCATGTTTTCCTAACTTCATGGGCTATTGGACAAAAGATATACGGGGGTATGCCTAAGGGAGGGGGGCACCCAGAGGTACCCCCCTTTTGGGGAGATGCATTCCCACAGTGGGGAAATGTTTCCCAAGTTTCCCCAATGGGGGACGTGGGAAAACATTTCCCTAGGAACCCCCCATCCCTAGATCATGGGAAACATGGGGGCACGTCCCCATGGAAAACTAGCGAAGGGTTTCCAAAGAGACTATTGAGTAGAGAAAAGAAAGGTCTTCTGGTATGCTAAAGGAACTATTTAGCAAATAACAGGGATATTCCTAGTGTTGTGTGGGGCAGTGGAAGCGAGTGCTATAGCTGGGCTGGTTTGAACGTTGCTTAGGGAGTTTTGTAGTGATAGCTTGGTTGAGGCTGAGAGCAACTGGATTGGGTGAAAGACCTTGGTGTATTGAACCAGTTTCCTTGGTGTATTGAACTAGTTTCCTTCAGCAAAGCAGCCTCATAGCCCAACTTGGAGATGGAAACTATAAAGGATTCTCTATAATTGAGTGGAAAATTGCTGGTTAGTTGCTAATTCCCATGGACCAACTTGTACAAAGATAAGTGTTCCACCTCTACTATGAATTGCCAAACACCAATATGGAGTAGCGTCCTTTGAATGAGTTTTCGAGCCTCTTAAGTTTGAATGCTTTTTAGAGCTTTGAAGCCTTGCCTCGAGTTCAATCCTTTATGATGTTCGAAGTGTTAACTTCGAATGATGGGTGTTCTAGCCTTTGTTTTTATTTCGAAGGGTTCCTTCGAAACACATTAGTGAGCCCTTTGTGTTTAAAGGTAGATCTTCGAATGGATCACAAAGCCCTTTTGTTTTACTGTTCTCCTTCAAAATGTTATTTGTGAAGAAGCCCGATCAAGCTCCCTTTGGGAAGAGGTCCAATGTCCTTATCTTTGGAATAGAGCAAAACTTTCGAAAAAGGCTTAATGGGCATATGGCAAAATGGTAATGACTTTATCTTTCAAAGTGGCATTTCCAATAGAGGCTGATACGGTTTATTGGGTGAATTTTGAAAGTAGCCAATGGCCCTTTTTTTTGGGAAGGGTCTGATAATCTTTCAGTTAGATCTTTTAAAAGTGTTCGAAGGGTCTGATAATCTTTCAGTTAGATCTTTTAAAAGTGTTCGATGGTCATTTTTTTGAAGAAGCTCGATGGCCTTGTCTTTATCTTTCAAAGTGAATTTTTGAAAAAGGATTTAATGGTCTATCAAAGAGATCTTTTATAAGTGGTCAACAGCCGTCTTTCAAAAGGGCCCAATGGTCTATTATGCAGATCTTTCGAAAGTGGGCGATGACCATCTTTCAAAAGTTCCCGATGACTTTGCCATTGAGGAGATATTTTGAAGTAGTCCAATGTGCCTTGTTTTTATCTTTCAAAATGGCATATCGGAAAGAGGCCAAATGGTCTATCAGATGAATTTGAAAAAAAAAAATTCAAATGATCCAATGATTTATTATGTGGGCTTGAAAGAATAACTTTCAAAATGGCCAAATAATCTATCAACTAAATCGAAAAAAAAAAGGCTTTTCAAAGTTGTCCACTGAACTGTTTTCATTCAGTTGGATATATCTTAAAAGCACTTCACAAAATTTTTCAAAGAAGCTCAATGAGCTTACTGCCTTATTTCAAAGATTCCACTTTGAAATAGGCCTATTGGGCACATCTTCTAAAAGCACCCAATGGGTTATTCAAAAGAGGCTTGATGGTCTGGATGTGTAAAAGTATACTTTGTGTGGATTTGTACAAGTATGCTTTCTGTTCCTTCTAAGTGGCCTGCTGTGCAGGCACTTACATGTTTATATAAGTCCTTTCGGAAGATGAATCAGGGTAATAAGGACCGATGTGTATATTCAAAGAGGGCCAATGGCCTTAGCCTGGTGGCAACACTTTGATATTCGACAATAAGCTTGCAAATAAGGGTTACGTGCGGTCTTTGACCCATGTAAGAAAAGCAGGTTTCAAAGACAATTAGATAACAAACCCTGAAGAATGAAGTTTGACTAAAAATACAAAAAAGTGCCCCTCTCCCTTAATAGGACTACAGAGGAGGATGGGTAAATGACGAAGCTACACTGTAATGATTGAAATTCACAAATGGCTGGTGTAGACCTCCCAAGCCACTGCGAGAATTAATAAGACTACAGAGGAGGATGGGTATATGACAAAGCTACTCTGTAGTGATTGAAATTCACAAATGTCTGGTGTAGACCTGCCAAGCCACTGCGAGAACTTGGGAGCCTTATAAGGTTGCCATCATCGCTTCGGCCCTGAGCTTCATATAAGACCAACAAAAAAATCCATGTAAAAATAGCAAACTACTAGTAAAGAAATCGTTTTGTCATACATCTAAGGTCAAAGACAGGCAATACAGTCCAAGGTCGTGTACAGGCACCGCACATGCTGGACACAAATACCAGCACAACCTTTCCAAATCAGAATCCATGTAAAAATAGCAGACTACTGGTAAAGAAATCGTGTTGTCATACATCCAAGCTCAAAGACAGGCAATACAGTCCAAGGTCATGTACAGGCACCGCACATGCTGGACACAAATACCAGAACAACCTTTCCAAATCAGGAAGCACACAAACTATACAACACACTGAACAAATTAATAAGCTGTGTAGTCCCCATTGTCACTTCCAATGCAATCTTTACCAAAATCACTGCCGATAACAATCAATTTCCATGGTTGCAACACAGGCAAAACTATATTTCCGAAATTGTACAAGCCCATATGATTCGATTGCCAAGTCCTGACTACACCCTTTACATTTATTCATTAAATAGAACATTGATCAGACTGATCTAGCAAACAAAACCAACCCCTGCAATGTTGTACAAACAGTTAACTGTACTCAAACTCCAAGGTTCTAAAATCCCCCGTCTGCCCTTACCCTCCTAAATCAAGAAAATCTACAGGAACAAAAATCGTACCAAAACTAAGACTGAAAAAGAAGAACAAATGGAATCATAGACTCACATTGAAGATGTGACTCTTATTGGTTGCCTCCCATGCGAGTCCGCCTCTGAAGTAAATGCACCACACCAGCACCAGAATAATGGCTGCCAAACCCAACATGTGAACTACCCATGTTACAGGTTTTGCAACTATGCCGAGGCGTTTTGAATCCATTGCTCGATTGCAGAGATCTGTGGGTTGTTGTTCACCAATCTGCGCGCTTCCTGCTCTGCTTTAACCAGATGTCAAATTGCCCAAGTTGGCTTTCTGGCCTATCTATCGTCCGTTTGTGTTGGACCAATATTAAAATCCTGGCAGAGATGAGGACACGAGGAAAGACTTAAGCACCACATTTTACGTCTTCTACCCGCCCGCTGCGAATAACTGTCATTTTGGATTTTATCGATGTTTGGATGCAGAATTCGGTCAGCGAAATAATGGTTCCGAGTTCAAAGAAAGAGGAGAAATCTATGCTTTTACCCTCTGGCTGGGAAACGTCTTATAACAGCTTTCTTAATTAGAAAGTTACCGGGGTCACGTTTATTGACATGTGATAACATATGCACTTACCTTTATTGTATTATTTTAATGTATATTCTTAATAGCATAATAGGTTAAATAACATTTATTAGTTTAGTATATTATTAGTGAAATATTATATAATAAATATGCTAAACATCACACATTATGGTGGAGCATTGTGGCTTATTAATCTCTTTTTTTCCTTTACGTAGCTTAAAAGTTGTGGGTCTTTATTAAATATGATGGGAATAGTTCGTGGTCCTTCATTAGTTTGTGGTACTTTAGGAGTTCTCTTTCTCTCCTTTCTTTAGGAGTTCTCCTCTTCCTTTAGAGTAGGCGTTTTCTTTCTTGAAATTCAGTTAATTTATATTTTTGAATTTTAATAGTAAGATAAAGTTAAAAGTGGATAACTTTTTTTTATTGATTTTGTTTAGAATATTATAAAAAATAAAAATAAAAAATTGTTAATTATCATAATTTTATTTAGTTAATAAAACTTGTTTTTAAAATGTTAGATTTGATATTTTTGGGATCTATAGAATAGATAAATATTTTTTTTGATTAATTTTAATAATGTGATTAATTTAAAAAAAAAATTATCTACTTTTTTAAAATATTTTATCTATTTGTAATATTAACTCATAGAAAAAAATCAAATATTAACTAAACAATAAATAAATAAAAAATGAATTTATCCATTTATTTTGTCATCTCTAGCTACTATTCTTAATTGAACAAGTCAAAATGTAATGTGTGTCTATGTAGCAATTGGTCAAAGAGCTTCTTATGTGGCTTAGGTAGTTAATATAAAATATATTATTTTTATTTTATAGTTGTTATTTTTTTTAGATGAAAAATATTTTGTTAAAATTGAATTTGGGTGTGGAAGATTTTAATCATTCTTCCTACTTGAGATTTTAATAAATCTAATTGAGATTTAATGATTGTTATTTATATCATGTATTTTATAGTGTTGTATTGTATATTTTTTATTAATATATATTTATATTGAAATTTCTTTCGTTTTTGTAAGCAGGCAAAATTCATTAGATTACACAAAATTTACATAGAGTAAAGGTTGGTGGAGGTAGTGATGACTTGTATCCAAGTTAAGCAAGCTTAGAAAACAAAAAAGCTTGTTAAGTCAGGAGATACCTTGGGGATGAGCATCTGCCCATAAGTGGGAAACCATATGATCTCCCTTGTTGAATTTCCATGACCTTGAGTCTATGATAGAATCTTAAAATCTTTGATGCTACCAAACCAAGAATCTCAATGATACTACTTTGCACATCGGAATATAAACATTAGTAAATCACATATGCACAGAATATTGGCAACATTTTTCAATTTTCAATCCAACTTCGTTATATTAACAACACATAATACAATAGTATAGGGCTCCTGTACCAGAGATAATGGTCCTCGTACATCCACTAGTACAAGATAAAAAACACGATACTCTGACCATCTGGTTGTAGTATTCTCCCACAACTCCTCTCGGTCGTACCATGTACCTACCTAGTCCTTCAACTCCCGATTTGCGACTCCTGCCTCTATCAATGCTCCAAGTCCATCTGGCCACTGAATCTCGGTTGTCAATCTGCTCACTAGTTATGCCTTAGTCCATTAAGAGCACAACACATCGAGACTCTTGTTGAGTTGTTCATAGTTCCACTTGTGAGCAACCCTCAATCTACCCATTGCTTCTCCTCAGCTACTCAGGAACTTCAACCTGCTATGGTCTTCTTGCGTTGCTCCGATGAAGACTAACATAGGGCACGAAGGGTTGCCACATATCATTGCAAGATGACCATCTCCCACAATGAACACGGGCTAGGAGGACTACCCATCATCTGTTGTAGAATTCCTTCTCCACACACAATTCTCGGGCTCCACAAACTGCTCTTGGCTTATTAGACCCTTGAGCTCATCAACACTGCCACTCTAGCAACCACCTTTTTCCATTAAGGTGTTGCACACTGGGCTCCAACTTGGACATTATCACGTTGTCCTCCACCAGACCATAAGTGCCCAATCCATGTCTACACTTGGTCCACTCTCACGCTGCCCTTCAACAGTACACAAGTGACTGAGTCCACGTTGTAGCATCTGCACCTAGTTAGGGAATCCTCACACCTAGGAGACCCTTACACACGGTTGCCCACAGACTTCACCAATCTGCCCTTTGCTCTGCAATAGAGGAGTTATTGCAAAAATCTGGGCACCATCATGTCCTCACTTAGGACATCCATCCAATCAGAATCCAACTTTCACTGAGGAGACATTTGTAACCTTAACTTGTTGTTGCCTCCTTGCCCTTGGGATCTGTGCATATTGTTGTAGCTTTCTGTTACTAGTTAGGGCATCCAACACTTTTTAAAACCCCTCCAAAAAATACTACAACATACCTTTGTTCATTGTGTATTCCTTGTACAACCACATATCACCCTTTTATGCCCTTCAAGCCCTTAATTGACACTTTAATGGGCCTTGTAACCCTACACAAGGCACCCTACAATAGTATGCTTACAACAACAAGGAGACTGAGTTCCTTTCTAAGGGTTACACCCTCTATCCACTTGCATTCACTTCTATGGAGGTTATGGCTTGGTTAGAGACATTCACTAGGCCTCTCAGCCCTCTTGATAGACCTCCACACACATCTATACCTACAACTATTTTTGCGGCCTAGGACAAAGTACAAACATGCCACAAATTAACATAAAACATACCCAAGCTTACCTCTATGATAGCGGCTCCAATCTACAGCCTGAACGCATCCACTACTAGTGAAAAGGCACACCAAACAAGTCTCCCAAGCTCCCTCAGGCATGTTGCATTCTCTACAAGGTAACCCACACTCATTTTCTAAGTTAACCTTCCATACTTGTGCCCTTGTGCCTGCATCCTTATTGCCCTTTCTTTGTTATAATTTCAGAGCTCTTCTTGTGATATAGATGCTCTTGTATGTCTCTTTATGAGGTCTCACAAGGTAACACAAGTCCGACATGCCTTTATGTCTCTCTTTACCCACCATAACACATAAAAACCAATATCTTGACTTATAGACCTCATAAATCGATGATTTTCATGGCGTTGGATTCGTCTCAATGAGTACTATCATCCTCATCCATCACATGTCGAAGACTCATCATGGTTTTGGCCCAAACATCGATGGGTGAAAAACCCCAGGCTTGGGTTCCAAGCCCACAAGCCTACTTGTGGTGCTTTTCCCTCCAAGCCCCGAACACTAGGGCTTGGAGTACCTCCCAAGCTACACAAAAATCAACATCCTTGAGAGCCTTGAGAACAATTTTTGACAACAAAATAACATACTAACATGTTAAAAAGAGAGTAGTAAAACATAGATTGGTTGAGAGTGATCTGAGTCATGCTGAGGGATACTTCAAGGGATCATACTAACATTTTGGCAGCTAGGGTGGTCTCTCCCATTCCATAAGTGTCCCTTTGGTGTTGTTATTGGCTTCATGCTGCAGTGTCTCATCTATTGGCTTTTTTGTCGTGGCCCTCTCCTTTATCTCATTTCCTGACAAACTTGATTTTTCGAATTGATTCTCTATTATTTGAAGAGACCCCAACCTCACAAGGATGGGTGGCTTTTCTCCCTTAAGGATTGAATTTGGGGGACTTAAGGATGAGGGGTCAAATATGTTAGGAGTGTTGGAGGAGGAAGGAGGCAAGGGAGGAGGGGGGAACTAAATTCCCAATACTCCTGCCAAAACTCACAAGGTTGACCTAGCTTGGACCAGGTGAAAATATAAATTCATAATCCTAGATTCTGCAACACATAAGACATCATCTTGGCCTCGCAAGTGTCGAGTAAGAAAATTTCTAACTACCCAATGCCCATCCCTAATATTTATTGTTTCCTTTTCTTCCATCATTGTTACTGACCACCTAAAGTGCAGAGGCATGTCCTCATGCAACCGATCTTCTCCTTGTTCATGCCAAGGAGGAGGGGGTTGGTGATCCCTTCCTCTCCCTCCTCTCTTGGCGTGCCCCTGTTCTTGAATCATCTCTTTCTAGTAATGATAGCCTATGTCATTCTCTATAAGCTTTGTATCCCTTACAGCTCTGTGAATGCTGGAGAGAGCGACCACCTATAGAGAATGATTGAGCTTTGCTTCCAAAGACCAAGTTAAATGTGCAAATATTAACGTCTGGCCATATCATTCCTTAAAATAAATGTAGCTTGTGAGAGTGGAAATTGGGGATTGTCGTCATTTCCCAACGTTAAATTCTCTATGGACAGTTGGCATGGGAGTTTGCATTACCTTCATTTGCTAATGGATCACCTCGATCAAGGGTATTTATATTGAAATTTCTATATATTTTTATTTTTATTTTTATCTTAGTATTAATATAATTTATTATTTTAATTTCAACAAGTAACAAATAAATAGCATTATTTTTGTTAATTGGGTTTAACCCTAGTGGTTGGGAGGAATGATTGAGATCCTCCCCATCCATGTTCAATTCCTGCAAGTGACATGATGAACTAAGATGGATATGAATATTAATAGTGACAAAACCAAAGTCATGATAATTAAATCTAAAATGATCATATATAATACATTTGTATATGAAAATATCTTGGAGGAAGTGTCTTATTACAAACATTTTGGAATTGGCATCTATCAACTGGAATTATAGCATTGAGAAAATGATTAATGGTGGGTGGAAAGCTTATTATGGATTTGAAAATAATTATAAATCAACATATTGTATATATTATATGGATATGGATGTGAAGTTTGGGGATGCAATATCTTCAAAGAGACTGCATGGAGAAAGAGAGAAAAAATCCAAAAGCATTTTATGACCTATAATCTCAAAATTAAAGGAAACATGCATTATCTTATCCTCCTCATCGAAGCAAGTGTTTCCCCCAATAAGAGCATGGTTGTGACTAGGTATTTAATGTATAAGAAGAGGTTAAACAACATGGACAACTAGAGGCTTCTCAAAATTACTTCAAACTCTATCCAAAACCACCTTCAGCACAAGAGGGGATGGCATGAGGATGCACAATATTCACTAGACCATTGGAGGATAAAGGAAGAGATCATTTTGCCAAATAAGGATAATATTAAAAATAATATCACCCCAAACTTTAAGGAGAAATTTTAAGGAGGTGATCAACCCAAATCTTGAAAATCAATAGTATCCCTCTCTCCACTAATGTAAAGAAGAGAATAAACATTGCTAAGATAAAAACAAAATCACATGAGTTCCATAATGAAACTCGACATTTATCAATTCTCAAAGGCCCATGGGATTAAAGAGTTTGTCACCTTTGTGACAATAAGAGGATTGAAAATGGAAAACATATTTTTTAAATCATCCATAATATGCTAATATTGAATTTATATATCTAAATATTCGCTACAATACCAACCTTCTTGACTTTTTAACTTAGTAAATCTATAGTTATTTTGGAATGTTTTTTAATGTTTTTTAGCATAGAAATAAACTTTAAAGAATTCCAATAATGTTTTTCCTTTTTAAAATCCAATTACCATTTTAAATCTTAATAGATGTTAATTATCATCATCATTGAATTATATTTTTAAATAATATAAAACTTTTTAAGTACTAAACCATATATAATAAATTAATAAATAATATTGTTTTGCACAAACTATCGTAACGACAATATTACACATAAAATTTGACTTTATAAAATTATTTTATATTTTCATATAAAATTATTTTATATTTGTATATAAAATTATTTTATATTTTTATATAAAATCAATATAATTTTTAAAAATCCCCTAAGGAGGTTGCCTAAGACCGAGGATTCTCCCCCCACCTTGATATGATGCCAATTCACATGAAAAGAGGTTGTGGCTCCCAATATACATGGTGTGTTGCATGTGCTCCCTTCACTTCATTGATCGTGACATGAATTCGACACAAGGTTAAACATCATTTGAGTATTGTAGGCCGCATAGGGAAGTATATGAGGAGTCAACAAGAGAATTCTATCATATTGGAAGAGCTTGAGGAAAAATTAGACAATATAGACCACAAGCTAATCATTCTAGCTGGGAGATCAGCCAACATCTCCTTCTCCTTGGATGAGTGTAGTGACTAACTAGTGTGGATGCCTAGAGATTTTGCCCAATAGTTGTTATGACTCATTGGTTTTTTGCTTGCAACACTAGTAGTTTTTTTTGCCTTCTCATGTCGATATATGTCAAGGTTTGATACAACTGGCCAATTTTTATAAATTTCTATTTACAAGATGCTCTAGTTAGATGAGGTCTTAACAAGCTCAAGACTCTGAATTTACATTACTAATCTCAACTTCCTTCAAGCAAACTAGTAACATAAAATTTTTGGTTTATGTAATCTTCATTTAACATAATACAAAGTGTTTAACTTTTATATATATATATATATATATATATATATATATATATATATATATATATATATATATATATAATTTTTCTTTAAATACACATATATGTATTATATTTGTTCTATAGTGAAATATATTTGTTCTATATTAATTTAATCTATTATATATATAAATTTGTTAAACATAAAGTAACTATTTTTTAATAAATATTCTTTAATTATTTAATTTTTATTATATATTAATTTATAATAATTAAAATAATATATTAAAAAATTTAATTCATTTTAAATGATAAATTTAAATTTCAAATAAATTTAAATTATATATATATATATATATATATATATATATATATATATATATATATAATTCTTAATAACATCTCTTTCCTATTATGATCTAAAATACCTTAAATCAATTTTCTCCTTCTTAAATTTCTAAAAAGTATACACTATTTTAAATTTAAATAAAGTTAGTAAACATTTTCTACTTACCATTCCTTTATAAATATTTAAAAATTAAAAAAAACTCTATTGCTCATTCTTCTCCTTCTAAAATTTGACTAAAAACACACCAACTTCACACTTTAACTAAATAAACACCACCTTCTACTTACCATTCCTTTATAAACTATTAAAAATTAAAAAAAACTATATTGTTCATTCTTCTTCTTCTAAAATTTGACTAAAAACACACCAACTTCACACTTTTAACGGAATAAACACCACTTTCACACTGGACTTCAAGAAATACTTCACCTACCCTTCTCAGATCCAACATAGACCAACCACTAGTTTTTAAAAATAACATCATAAGATCCTTACATAGACCAACCATTAAATTTGAAAAATAAAAGCGTAACATGTCAAGAAATGGGATTGTCTTCTACTCTCTGGAACAACTATTGACTATTGCAATTTATTTCTCTTAACCTTCAAGCACGTTCAATAAATAGAATAGATGAATGCATAACTATTGACTATTGCAATGCCGTTCTCTTAACCTTCAAGCACGTTCATTAAATATAATAGATGAATGCATTAAATCTAATAAACTGATTATGACTCAAACACAATATCGAACTGAAAATGACTAACATTAAAAATGATGAGGTTGATATTGTTACGTTATATTTATATAATTTATTATTAATAATAAATTATGTCATATATTGATATATATAATATTATAATATTAAAAATAGAGGAGTATTTAAATCAATTTCTATTTATTTTAATTTTGATATTAAAAATAGAGGAGTATTTAAATCAATTTCTATTTATTTTAATTTTGAATATATTAAAGATTAAGTAATTAAAATTTTCAAAATTAAATAGTTGTTACAAATTTTGCATTTTAGTTAGGTTAAAGTTTTTTGCTTTTTTTAAATTTGGAAAATGAATTAAGATAATTTAGAGTGGTAAATAATAATGTTAATATTTTAATATAATGAATCGAGATCATTCATATTGATAAATAATAATGTTGATATTGTTAGAAAATTATATATTATAGAGCAATGGAACACATAAAATATGTGGAAACACAAACAGAGAAAACATATAAAGCAAGAGAGACACATAAATATGTGGTTCACTCAACTTGGGCTACATCCACAGAAAAAATCAGCCTTTCCTTTAATATTATCTAGCAAAATGAATAGACACAACCTACAACAGATCCGTTGTAATATCTTCTTCTCTCTCACATAGTCTCCCTTGTTATTTCTCGCTCAGAGTATACACACCATACATAGACACAATACAATACCCTCATACAACAAAGGGGTTGCCTTCTAGGAAAAAAAACCCTAGATTAAACATAACTTTTGTCGTCAGATCATCCACCTAATGAATGGCCCAGATTGACTACGAAATTACAATATTTTACAAGGAAATTTTACATCTGTTTCTAGCTTCGGGGGCATTGCCCTCGAAACCCCCGCCAGGGGGGGGAGCTCCAAAAGGTCGTCGTCGCCCCCTTGGACCCCCTTGACAACATCAAATGACGGGCGGCGTTGCCGCCCCGTTAAGAACAGGGGTCCAACGCGGTGATACATCTAAATAAGGAAGATAATCAGGCTCCACACCCAACAATCTCCAGCTTGGAGACTGATTGTAGCAACTCCACTGCTGCTTCATTTGTTGGACAATTACTCCACTTTGGACCTAGTTGTTTCTCATCTTCATCATCATACTTGAAGACCAATTTAAACTGAGCATAATCTCAGTTTATCCCTGGTTACAACTTTTGTTAGCATATCTATAGCATTCTGGCCAGTGTGTATCTTTTCCAGCTTCAACTATCCATCTTCCAACACTGACCGTATGAAATGGTACTTAAGCTGTATGTGTTTAGTCCTGGATGAAATGTCGAGTTCTTTGCAAGTTGAATGGAACTCTGGCTGTCACTGTATAACTTAATCATCTCATGCTTCTTACCCAATTCATCCATAAACCTTTGTAACCAAATCATTTCTTTACTAGCCTCTGTAGCAACAACATACTCTGCTTCTGTTGTTGAAAGTGCAACAACATTTTGCATTTTTGAAACCCAACTGATAGTTGTTCCACCTATAGTAAATACATACCCTATAGTGCTCCTCCTGTTATCTCTATCACCTGCCATATATGCATCAACATATCCCTGTAGAGCAATGTTTGAACCACCAAAGCATAATGCTTGATTTGTGGTACCTCTCAAATATCTAAGAATCCATTTCACTGCCATCCAATGTTCTTTTCTTGGATTTTTCATGTACCTACTTACAACTCCCATTGCATGTGCAATATCAGGCCTTGTGCAGACCATTGCATACATTAAGCTTCCAAGTGTTGATACATATGGATATTTAGACATAGAATCCATTTCTTCTTGGGTCTTGGGGCACATCTCCTTACTAAGTTTGAAATGGCTAGCCAAAGGTGTACTAACTGGTTTTGCATTCTGCATATTAAATCCTTTCAACACCTTTTGTATGTACTCATTATGAGACAATGTTAATTTGCGAATTTTCTTGTCTCTAGTTATTCTCATACCAAGGATTTGTTTTGTAGCTCCCAAATCCTTCATTGCAAATGAATTTTCCAATTTTCTTTAGAGCACTTTTATTTCCTGCACATGTTAGACCCTGCAACAAGCATGCCATCTACATACAATAACAATATAATATAACTGCCATCATTTTTCCTTTTAAGATAAACACAATGATCATAGTGACATCTAGTATAACCTTGTTAAGACATAAACCTGTCAAATTTTAGATACCACTGCCTTGGATACTGTTTTAAGCCATACAAGCTCTTCTTTAACCTGCACACTAATTTTTCATTCCCCTTGACCTTATATCCTTGTGGTTGCTGCATATAGATCTCTTCCTCCAAATCTCCATGGAGAAATGATGTCTTTACATCTAACTGTTCAAGATGCAAATCTTCTGCTGCTACAAGACTTAAGATAGTTCTGATTGAAGTCATATTAACAATAGGAGAAAATATTTCATCAAAGTCAATACCTTTCTTCTGTGCAAACCCCTTCACCACAAGTCTAGCTTTGTACCTCTGTTTTCCTCCATCTTCTTCCTTCAACCTGTAAACCCATTTATTCTACAATTTTGTTTTACCTGCACGCAACCTGACTAAGTCCCAAGTCTGGTTATGTATTAAGGAGTCCATCTCTTCTTTCATTGCTAGCTCCCACTTCTTCTTGGTTTCGACTTGCATTTCTTCTTCATAACATTCGAGTTCACCAGAATTTGAGTCAACAATAAATAATATAATCAAGGGGAGTATCATTCAGGGGGTCTACTTATCTTGGTAGATCTTCTGACACCACTTTCAGGTGTTTGAGGTGCCTGTTGCTGTTTTGGTGCATGTTGTTGTTGTGGTTGTTGATTATTATCATTTTCAGGCACCTTTACTTTTTCTGTGATCTCATCAATTACTGTGTATTCTTTGTTTTCTTTTTCTTGTTTCTTTTCCGGCAACTAAATCTTATACAAAACCTTTTCATTGAATATTACATCTCCGCTCCTAATGATTTTTTGATTTTCATAATCATATAAGCAATAACCAAAATCATTAATACAATATCCAATAAAGGTACATTTCTTTGATTTTGCCTCAATCTTTGTTCTATTTTCTTTATTAATATGGAAAAAAGCCTCAAAACCAAAAGGCTTTAAAAAATATTAGTTTACCTTTTTACCTGTCCATGCCTCCTCTGGAATACCACCATCGAAGGAACTTTAAGGCCCTCTGTTTATTAGATAAACAACAGTATCTGCAACATCTGTCCAAAATTGTAAAGGAAATCCTGCATGCAATCTCATGCACCTTGCATGCTCCATGATTGTCCTGTTCATCCTTTCTGACACACCATTTTCTGGTGGTGTTCTTGGAACTGTCTTCTCTCTACGAATTCCATGCTCTAAACAGTATCTATCAAACTCTTTGCTGCAATATTTACCTCCATTTTCTGATCTAAGACACTTCATCGTCTTTCTTGTCTCAATATCAACCAAAGATTTCCATTTATTGAAAGTATCAAATACATAAGATTTATTCCGAATACAATAAATCCAAGTTTTTCTAGTTCCATCATCAATAAAAGTAACATAATAACGACAGCCACCGAGAGATGATACCTGAGCAGGTCCCCATACATTTCTATGCACAAGCTCTAATTTTTTGCTCTTCTTTTATTTCCCAACTCTAAGAAATTTGATTCTTTTTTGTTCCATAAATACAATTCTCACAAAAATCCAAATCAATATTCTTCAAACCTAACAACAAATTTCTTAAGTGAAGAATATTCATCCGCTTCTAACTCCTCTGTCTGAGTCTATGATGCCATAATGTTGCATCTGCTCCTGTGGAAGTTAAAGCATTAACATAATTAGAAATACCATTGCATAAATACAATGTACCAACATTTTCTCCTTTTGCTATTACCAGGGCTCCTTTGGTGACCTTCCAGGTTTTATCTGTAAAAGTTGTCACACAACCATCACCGCCTAACTACCCTGTTGAAATAAGATTTTTCTTCAGATCTGGAACATGCCTTACTGCCTTTAATAACCATTGGTTTCCATTCTATTGTTTTACAAGAACTTTACCCATCCTAACGATTTTATAGGGTTTATCATCACTGAGATGAACCTGTCCAAAATATCCTTCAACATAGTCATGAAAATGTTTGTTATCTGGTGTGGCATGGAATGAGGCCCTTGAATCTACCAACCAGGCATCAATAACATTTTCTAAAGAAAGAATCAAAGCATCTTGTAATGCATCACCTGTCACATTTTCTTCATGATCGTTTTCTTGTTGTTCGTATCCTTCTTTTCCCTTCCAAGACTTATAGTCTTTCTTGAGGTGTCCTTTATTCCTGCATTTCCAGCACACTATCCTCAATATTGACTTGGATCTGCCTTTCCTTGATTTACTGTGATATCTGAGCCCTTTCCTCTTTCCATTTTTCTTCCCCTAATCTCTGCACTCAAAGCATTACCCGATGTCTCACCGGACCTTTTCCGTCACATTTCCTCGCTAAGGATAACATCAAAAACATCATCAAAATTTAAAGTTCTAGATCCAGAGACCAAGTTACTAATGACCATAACTAAACCATTCCAACTTTCTGGGAATGAGCACATAAATAACAAAGCTCTAACTTCATCATCAAAGTTTACCCATCCAAAACTTAACTGACTGGTGACCGTATTAAATTCATTTAAATGGTCAGCAACAGATCCACCTTCTGACATATTCATATTAAATAAATGTTTCATAAGAAATACCTTATTTGAGGCCGAGGGTTTTTCATATATTTTCGCCAATGCAAGGGTTGTTTCCTTCGAAATATTGAAGGCTATCGACGCCGCGAGTGTAATGTTCCTAAATTAGCTTAAGCTAATTTGGAACATTAATTTTGTCTTAATCACTTTATATTTCATGGTTAATGAATAAATTGTAAGGGAGAATGTCTAATCCTCTTGCAAATCAAGAATAAATTAGTGCCTATGTGAAAAGAGACATATTTAGGTCATTAGAATAAAATCTTACAGGTGTGAAAGGGCCAAGACCACCAAAGGAGATCCTGTTTGACCAAGTTAACATCGTTGTCTAGGTTCATTGATCCTCCTTGATGGACTGTGCAGTTCTAGAAGGGGTTTCCAAGTGTGAAAAGGACCAAAAGATGAAAGTGGTTTAGGGTTTTCCAAGAGACTCAAATGTTATAAAAAGAGGATGAAGGCTCATGAGGAGGTTTTTGATCATATTTCATTTTCTGAGCTTGCTAAGACAACTCCATTTCTCTTTGCTGTTTAGCAAGAGAAAGAGAGGATCTCCTGTTTAGGAATCCTCTATCCTTCTTTGAGTAGCTCTTGGAGGGAAGTGAGCCATATTGAACCACTATCAGGTTGGAGGCCAAGCTATGCTTGCATTGACAGCGCTGACTCATTGAAGGTTTTGCTACTGCAGCAAGTATAGTAAGTGGAAATTCTAGATCTGCAAGGATCTAGTAGTTTTGAGGGTTTTATCTCAGGGAGGGTGTCTTGTGACCACCCGGAAGAGGATCTCTGTCATATTTTCATCTCAGATCTATGTTTTCTACTCATTGTAACATTCAGCCCTAGCTACTACACAACCTCCTTTGTCTACTGCGTTATTTCTCATGTACTGCTTCACTATTGTCTAGATCTGTTATTGAAGTTGTTTCTAGTGATTGAGGCTTGTCTCTCACCTTGAAGATTAATGAAGTAGCTTGTTGATATCTTATGTTCAGATATGATGTATATTATGAATAAATTAATCTTCAGAAATTACTGA
Source organism: Pinus albicaulis (assembly GCA_034641835.2). Classification (NCBI taxonomy): domain Eukaryota; kingdom Viridiplantae; phylum Streptophyta; class Pinopsida; order Pinales; family Pinaceae; genus Pinus; species Pinus albicaulis. The sequence goes on from MU968411.1 coordinate 52,892,857, forward strand.
AGCTTTCTGCAGTTCTGTGTATAAAAATTTAGATCTACACTTTGTTATTCAGTATTTTGATGAAATCCCAAAGGGATCTTGTAAAGAAGGCTGTGTAGTTTCCGGATCTAGTATGGATCTAATGTTTCAGTCATAGATCTGATGTAGATCTGAGATTTCATGTCTAACTACTGAAGCACACTTAGTAGGATGTTGTTCAGTTATTTATGTAACTTTTACATATATTGCAGCTCCTAGATCTGAAGATTTATTACTTATTTCCTCTGTTACACCATTTTTTGGTCATCTAACTTATTATCATTAAATGGACCCAAGTACACCATGTAAGACCAATTTTACCCTAAGTAAAACTGCTTTCACTATGTTAAAATAGGAAACCCCAAAAGGAAATATTAAACAAACCCATAATTGTTTGATTTTCCTCATGGAATAATTAATTAAACCATAATTTAATTATTATTCCCAGTCATGTTTAACGCAAAATCAAAGAAATTAATTAGATAAACCTTTATTTATCTTATTATTTTCTAGGAATAATCATTTAAACCTTATTTAGATGATATTCCTTGTTAAATATGACCAAATCACCCACAAATAATTAAATAAATCACTATTTATTTAATTATCTTTCAACTAATCCCTTAAATAATTAAATAAATCATTATTTATTTCTCAACCACATCCTTAAAATGATAAATAAATCATTTATTTATTTATTATTTACAAATAAAGGGATTTGACTCAAGTCAAATTCCTTTTCCCTCCAACAAATATAATAAAATATTCCATAAAATGTGATCTAGATCTCAAGTTAACCCATGCACCAAGATCTAGGAAATGACCCAATATTTTGTTATAAATAGGAGGGTTTTTCCTACCATTCTTCACCTTTTGTCGCCTATTAGATCACTCGATCTATACACTTGGTCACACATCTCCATCATTTTCTCCCATTGAGCTCTACTCTTTGCATTGGGTTTTCTACATCAACTAAAGAGAGAAATCTTAGATCTGAGGTGCTGAGGACTTCCAAGAACCCATCCCACTAAGGGGAATTGGATACTCCTTCTATTTTTCCTCACAAGTGCCCCATTAATACAAAAATTCTTTCAAAAAATTGTTCTTGTCTTGTCTATTGGTATATGGAGCAAACCCCTGTTTTTACTGCTTAATGTCTTTCCATACATAGATCTGGTATTTTGCAGCTCTTTTCTTGTCTAACTAACCGCAAATCTGAAGATATTGGCAGCCTCTTTTGTTGTTAGGGCTATTAGTTATGCGTAGCTAAAGTGGTCCTTTTTCGTACACTTCGACAAAGGATTCATACTAACATCCTCATGCAATTCACTGTACTTCTTCAGGAACTCCATTAAAAGTCTGATTTGCTGCTTCTATATAGTAATATATGTCTTATGGCTGATTTCCAGTGACTCTCTGCTGAAACTGCGCAATTCTGAAGTGGGTTCTTCTTCATTCCATCAACTCTTCTCTTTAGCTGATTTTTAACTAGTCAGCTTCGTGGGAGATCTGTTTAAGGCCCTTAAACCCATTTTTTTTTGCTGAAAATCTGCATGGAGGTCCCACACAGCCTATAATAAGGGAACCCAGCCCTAAGAAGTGTTATTCTTGCACCATTTTTCTTATACAACGTTTTCCCTGAGCCTCTTGTATTTTTGCCTAGTAGTGGAATTTCCCGCTTCTCTCTTGTTCGGTTTTTGCTTCTCTTTGGATCCATTATTTAGATCTGTAGATCTAAGGTTCCCAAGGGAAGAAAATTCCAAGAGGAGTGTGTCATTCCCACACTTGTTATGTTTCATCAGTCTTCTATAGACAGAGTCTAGAACAGGCCAGGAAGCCTCTGGTTTTCATCCTCTCCTTAGAGGTGATATAACCAGTAAATGCCATACTAGTCTATCTTTGGTTTAGAAGTTGCTGGTGTTTTTTCCATACTATTGTGATCTCATAGAGGAATATCTTAAGATATTCCCTACTGTGCCTATTTTTCCCCATTTGGAACATTACAGTGGTATCAGAACACGATCTCTGGCTCCTCCTGTGAGATCAAGCTATCAGTGAAATCAAGAGTAAGGGAAACATGAAGAAGATGAGTTTAATCTCATCTCTTTTCATATTTAAGAAGAGCCTCCCCAAGGAGGATGTGCAAGAAGAAAAGAGAAGCAGCAATGAAGCTCTCAAGGAGTTTCAAAAAGAAGATCTTCCAATCAGATCTACAAGATCTGTGCATGAGGAAAAATTTGAATCCTCATCTCATGGATATGAGCACTCAGCCATATCATTAGAGCTTAAGCATTTTTCCAGTCATTCCGTCATGAAGGGAAAGAAAGAAGGTGTGAGCTTGATTGATGCATTTCCAATGGCAAGATCTCCATTTGGTGAAGAGTCCTCATCTCAAGAGGAAAGCATGAAGGTTTCTCCTTCAAGGGTTGATCAAGATCTATTGTCTCTCATTTATGATGGGGCAATTTCAGTTATTGAAGAGGAGGAAAAGGAAGAGGAAGATGAGAACGCAGTCACCTCAAGGGCACCTTATTCACTTCATGAGGAAGAGGTTGGAGCAGTTGCTCCAAGAGAAGAGACTCTTGCACCCCTGCAAAGAGTCCCACAGGATCTCATACATGAGGAGTATGTACCATCATTTATTAATGATGAGGTCTTGGAGATAGGGGATGAAGAAGGGAAGGAAGAGCATCACAAGGTGGAGAGCATGAACCATTCTCTACTTCACAGCTTGGAAGCACAAAGAAGGCAAGAGGACTTATGCATTGAAGGTAGGGACAAATCTGTCTGCCTACATCCACATTCTACTCTATGCCTTGACACTTCTTTGCAAGGGGATCCTCCATTGGGAGCACCTCTTGATAGGAGGAAATCTAAAGTTTTCTCTCAACTATGGGCTACATATGCATACTTGGCTAAGGAGGGAGCCTTGGGAGAAGCTAGCACAACGTAGAGAATCTCTCAAGCATTCAGGAGAGAGATGAGTAGTTTCCTGAAAGGGACATTGCAAATTCCCATTCAAATATCTGCGCTGAGGAAGGAGAAATCAGAGATCTATGATGGCATGAGCATGAGGGCACATGGAAACTCCATATCTTTGGGGAAACCCATGATTTCTTCATTCACAAAGAAGATTTCTGAAGATGGCAAGGGGATCCTAACCCTCTTGTATACATGGGCCAAAAGGAGGAGATTTTGGAAAACTAGGACTTTCCAAGGGGAAGTTGATTTCCATATGCTCCAATCTTGTCTTGTGAAAGAAAAATTGCAAATGGGGCAGCAAAAGGAAGATTATGATGCTCCAACATGTGATCTTGATATCAAAGATGTCAAATATGGGAGCCATGAGAAGATAGGGGATGCATTTCAGACCTCTACAGTGCTGTCATTCTTGGAGAGCGTGGATCCTTGTTGGGATTCCCAACTCACAATGGAATACTCCAAGGACCTTTTTAAATGGGGGGTTCTTGAAGGGGAAGTAAAGGATGAAAGGTTCAAGATGGTAGATGGATTTATCTATTTCTACAATCTTATTCTTTTGGCTGGTGACTCCAAACTCAAGGAGGGACTATTTGATGCCATCTATGAAATCCTGCTTTCCAAACCCACTGGTTTTGTCAAAGCATATCATACTCTCTTGGGTGGATTCATATGGGAAGGATACAAAGAATATGTTTACTCTCATATGAAGAATTACATGGACTACTTGGTGGAGGAGGAGGAACATAGCTCTTGGTAGGAGCCACCATTCACACCTCCTTATCCTATGAGTGTGAGAGGGAACTCATCCATGAGTTACCCCAATGATGTAAAACAAGTATATAGAGAGACTCATCCTCTTGAGCATTATTTTGCATCTCCTATATGCTTATATTTTTCTGACACTCATTTGTAGGGCATGGTGTCAAGATGGGGCACTAAGTATGATGGGTTTCATGGGCCATCTAAGGCCATGAAATATGTTGATGCAAGACATTCCTTGGAGAATCTTGGGAAGCTTTTATATTCCTCATGGTGTGATTATTTTACACCAACCATGATGTACATTCTCCAAGCATTCCAAAGACATGAGGCAACAAACAAGTGTTGGGGGTGGCACTTGTCATATCTTATTCTATGGCAGTTAAGGATAAAACTGCGCTGGTTGCACATGAGGGAGAATATTCCTTCTTATCTATCACACATGGTAGCTAACATACTTCTAATCATGATCCCACAAGCTGAAGATGTCCTTATCTTTGTTGGGGGCATAGTTGGAAGAAAGGCACACTTGTTGAATGTGCCCTTGGGGGAAGGAGTTCCCCATTATTTTTACATTGCATGCTTCCATGGGAGCATGAGATTTTGTATGGCCACTATGATTAATCACTTGTCTCTTTGTAAAGTGAGACATATGTTGGTTGATGAGATGCCTCTCACATGTATTGGGGAGGATATATTCTATGGAATGCCAAGTTGGGAGGTAATCCACTTCATTTTGATGATAGAATGGGGATGGGAGTCTTTCATGGATCATGAAAACCCCATGATGGACATCACTTCTATCTTGAGGAGGCCATGGATCAGCAAGAGGGTTTCCACAACAACCTTGCATTTCTTCATGATGAGAGCCTTTGAGTTTATCCATCAAGGGAAAACTTGCATCTTAAGGAAGGACCATTGGGAAGACAAGGATATTGCAGAAAATTCAGAGCAATGGAGGAGACTATTTGATGAGGAGGCCTCAAGAGAAGAAGAAGGAGTTTTGCAGCACCCTTGCAGTTGCTTGAGGACAAGCAACATTTGGGAGGGGGAGACTGTAATGTTCCTAAATTAGCTTAAGCTAATTTGGAACATTAATTTTGCCTTAATCACTTTATATTTCATGGTTAATGAATAAATTGTAAGGGAGAATGTCTAATCCTCTTGAAAATCAAGAATAAATCAGTGCCTATGTGAAAAGAGACATATTTAGGCCATTAGAATAAAATATTGTAGGTGTGAAAGGGCCAATACCACCAAAGGATATCCTGTTTGACCAAGTCAACAACGCTGTCTAGGTTCATTGAACCTCCTTGATGGACTGCACAGTTCTAGAAGGGGTTTCCAAGTGTGAAAAGGACCAAAAGATGAAAGTGGTTTAGGGTTTTCCAAGAGACTCAAATGTTATAAAAAGAGGATGAAGGCTCATGAGGAGGTTGTTGATCATATTTCATTTTCTGAGCTTGCTAAGGCAACTCCATTTCTCTTTGCTGTTTAGCAAGAGAAAGAAAGGATATCCTGTTTAGGAATCCTCTATCCTTCTTTGAGTAGCTCTTTGAGGGAAGTGAGCCATATTGAACCACTATCAGGTTGGAGGCCAAGCTATGCTTGCATTGATAGCACTGGCTCATTGAGGGTTTTGCTGCTGTAGCAAGTATAGTAAGTGGAAATTCTAGATTTGCAAGGATCTAGTATTTTTGAGGGATTTCTCTCAGGGAGGGTGTCTTGTGACCACTCGAAAGAAGATCTCTATCATATTTTCATCTTGGATCTGTATTTTCTACTCATTGTAACATTCAGCCCTAGCTACTGCTCAGTCTCCTTTGTCTACTGTGTTATTTCTCATGTACTGCTTCATTATTGTCTAGATCTGTTATTGAACTTATTTCTAGTGATTGAGGCTTGCCTCTCACCTTAAAGATTAATGAAGTAGCTTGCTGATAAATTATGTTCAGATCTGCTGTATATTATGAATAAATTCATCTTCAGAAATTACTGAAGCTTTCTACAGTTCTGTGTATAAAAAGTTAGATCTACACTTTGTTATTCAGTATTTTGATGAAATCCCAAAGGGATCTTGTAAAGAAGGCTGTGTAGTTTTCAGATCTGGTATGGATCTGATGTTTCAGCCATAGATCTGCTGTAGATATAAGATTTCATGTCTAAATACTGAAGCACACTTAGTAGGATGTTGTTCAGTGATTTCTGTAACTTTTACATATATTGCAGCTCCTAGATCTGAAGATTTCTTGCTTATTTCCTCATGAAATTCACTGTAATTCTTAAGGAAATAATTCAGAGTCTGATTTTATGCTGCTATACTGTTATATATGTATGATTGATTTTTTCCAGTGACTCTCTTCTGAAACTGTGCAATTCTGAAGTGGGTTCTTCTTCATTCCATCAGCTCTTCTCTTTAGCTGATTTTTAACTAGTCATCTTCGTGGGAGATCTGTTTAAGGCCCTTAAACCCATTTTTTTTTGCTAAAAATCTGCATGGAGGTCCCACACAGCCTATAATAAGGGAATCCAGCCCTAAGCAGCATTATTCTTGCACCATTTTTCTTATACAACGTTTTCCCTGAGCCTCTTGCATTTTTGCCTAGTAGTGGAATTTCCCGCTTCTCTCTTGTTTGGTTTTTGCTTCTCTTGGGATCCATTATTTAGATCTGTAGATATAAGGTTACCAAGGGCATAAAACTCCAAGAGGAGTGTGTCATTCCCACACTTGTTATGTTTCATCAGTATTCTATAGACAGAGTCTAGAACGGACCAGGAAGCCTCTGGTTTTCATCCTCTCCGTAGAGGTGATATAACTAGTAAATGCCCTACTATTCTATCTCTGGTTTAGAAGTTGCTGGTGTTTTTTCCATACTACTGTGATCTCATAGAGGAATATCTTAAGATATTCCCTACTGTGCCTATTTTTCCCCATTTGGAACATTACAGCGAGGCACAACCGTATTGTTCCAAGAGACTTTCTATCGAGAATCTCCCATTCTGCGTTTGTCATACTCGACAGATTCTTTGTTTTTCTACTCAATGGTACATACAGATCTTTTTGATACAGATAATCTTCCATCTGCATCTTCCACAATGGGTATTTTTTGCCATTAAATTTCTCGACCCTAAACCTACCGTCTTCCGCCATTACTACCACTTGAACCAAGAAACTTTCTTTCTTGTGAGTTTATCAGCCAAATAGACCTTAGGCTATGATGCTTTTTGTTAGAAAAATATATGTTACAGAGCAATGGAACACATAAAATATGTGGAAACACAAACAGAGAAAACATATAAAACAAGAGAGACGCAAATATATGTGGTTCACCCCACGGGCTACATCCATGGAAAGAGCCAGTCCTTCCTTTAATATTATCCAACAAATTGAAGAGAAACAACCTACAATAGATCTGTTGTAATATCCTCTTCTCTCTCACGCAGTCTCCCTTGCTATTTCTCACTCAGAGTATACACACCATACATAGACACAATACAATACCCTCATACAAAAGAGGGGTTTCCTCCTGGGGAAAAAACCCTAAATTAAACATAGCTTCTACCATCATATCATCCGCCTAATGAACCATATTGACTATGAAATTACAATATTTTACTAGGCAATTTTACATATGTTTTTAGCTTCAGGGGTGTTTCCCCCGAAACCCCCCGCCAGGGGGGGCGGACCCCCCTGACGGCGATCAAACGACGGGCAAAGTTTTCGCCCTGTTAATAACAGGGTTCCAATGCGGTGATACATCTAAATAAGGAAGATAATCAATCTCCACGCACAACATATATTTTAATATTATTAACGCACATATATGTTAAGAGTATTTGGGCTTGGAGTATGCTCTAAAACTATTTATGCTTGGTTAAGAGATTTTATTTCTCGAAGATAAGGAAATAGGTTAGCAAACCAAGACCCAAGGGCATCTGGCAGGAGTGAAAACCTACCCCCTTACAAACCACCAACGAGTAATTCCAGGTGGCATGATTTTCCTTGAATAATAGTGATGAGTCGGATTGCATTCGTAGATAATAGCCACTGATGGTTGTCGCCACTATTGGTTTGAAAATTGAGTTATGATCGGTTTTCCCACTGTTTAAAAAATATATATGTTAAGAGTATTAGAGTAGATCCATCTTAAATATGAGATTCTAATATTATTATTTGTATATCACACACACACAAATTAAGAGCATAAGAGTATTTAAACTAACATAGATTCATCTTAAACCAATATCTATCAAACATTGAGGATTCAAATTTATTTTTTGTAAAGTTTTTAATCATTTAATTCCAAGTCATATATTAATTCATTTGTATTATATTATAAAAAAATGACACCTTAAGATATTTGATTCTTCTCAGTGCTTGATAGATCCTAGTTTAAGATGGACCTAGGTTATGTTTTTTTATTTAGGTGCTATCATGTACATATATACATACGTAATTATTTATTTTTTGTCTTGTAGATATGGACAAAAGTATTTTTGTTGTTGTTGTTGTCTCGATATGTTATGTGACATCATCTCCTCCATACTAGGTTATAGAGAACCCCTAGGGGTGCGATCAATTATAAATAGAGTCTAATATTTTTGGTTGCTTTCAACTAATATAAAACAATTATTTTTCTAATTTCATTAATAATTCATGAGCATAAATAAGTATTCATTACTTTTTTTTTATAAACCAGTGTAGAGCCATCTTAACCGTGGATCTATGAAGCATCGAGAGGGATCAAATCTCTTGAGGTGAAAATATGTTTTCAAGTTTTGCATTAAAAAGAAGTTTACACCTAAAGAGATTTGATCCCTCTTACTGCTTAATAGATATGGGGTTAAGATGGATATATGTTGGTTATTATTTTTTAAATGCCACATATCCTTTTTTTGTAAAGTAAAATTATATTAAGCTTTAGAAATAGATATCAAAGTCGCTCGTGGTTTTGCATGGTTTTTCCACTTGGGAAACCAGGCCAGTGGCGAAACGATAACAAGATTAAAAAATCTCAATGGTCACGGTTAAAAAGAGGACCAACAATTAAGGAAAAATCATAGAATAAAGAAATTAACCAATTAAAAATAGGAAGTCACCTCCATATACAACCAGAATGTTCTCCATCCCAAGTAGGTCGATGATGCCCATGCCTTCAATTTCCTATACCCTAAATTTACTAGGTTTTCACATTTAAAAATCGACCATTGTTGTGAGTAAATGATGAATTATACATATGATGGAAGAAATTCATTGGAAGTTGAAAAATATCCATCCAATCTCTTCATAACACTTGTACTCTCTTGGGTATAACCATGCATCATATCAAAGCCATCTTGCATGATCCCATCAAACATGAACACTCTACATTCTCTAGAGTAGACTTGTATCTTGTTTGAGCCCATTTACATGATCTCACTAACTAAAGACATTTAATAGCTATATTGGTCTTACGGATGGGGCATGTTCACATCCTTGGCCATGTATGCATGGTGGTATGACAACCATGTTCCCCCCCCTCCCCACCTATCCAACCTTTGACACCCCATCAAGGGTTACATGCCACATATCAACTCCATATTAAAAAGTGAATGAATTACACATCTCCCTCACATTAGGAAGTAAGAATTAATCTCTCTCTCTCTCTCTCTCTCTCTCTCTCTCTCTCTCTCTCTCTCTCTATATATATATATATATATATATATATGTGTGTGTGTGTGTGTGTAGATAATATAAAATTATTCTTTCCCATCACTAAAATACCTTTTTTTCTCTCTCTCTAAATATATGTGAAGTTGATATTAAAATATTTTATTTAACATGGATATTCAAATATTTCATTTAAGGTCACATTGAAAAAAATTTAAATGGTAAAAGAATTACAAATCTTCCTCATAATGGAAAGTAAAAATAAAAGAAATTGCAAATCTTCCTCATAATGGAAAGTAAAAATAAAAGAAATTACCCTTGACTTCTCCTTCCCAATTCTCTCTACGAATATTAGTTATTTAATTTTATTGATTGAAATTCTATTTGTGTATATGTGTGTGTGTGTGTATTTGCATCTAATGTGTAATTGATTTGATTATTGAATTTCTATTTGTGTTATTTATTATCACTATTTTATTTGAGTTGACATTATGTCTTTTCATTAATAGTTTTTTATCTAATGCTTCATTAGTCCAACACTTCACTACAATGTATCCCCATACTAGGCTATGTAGCACCTCTTGATGAAACTAATTAGGGAGATTTTTTTTTGAAATTTCTGGGACTAATTCATAACAAATAGTAAATATGCATTGTTATTATTATTATTATTGATGTAAGGTGCAACTGATTAAGGAGACATTTTTATTTACAATTTCTAGGACCAAATCATAATAAAGAGATAATATTTGTTATTATCATTATTGACATATGGTAAACTTAACATTTTTTTCTCAAAACATAAATTTAAGTTTACTTTAAAACCAACTTGTATTAAGATGTTCCCTACATGTCAACAAGAAACTGGAGTTGAAGAAGTCATAGGAGCTAGTGGTTGGGGTTTCCTAGTTTTCATTGTCCCCCCCCCCCATGTTGATTGTTTTGCTATAGATTTTGGGTTTCTTTGTGGTTGAGTGCATATTTTTTCAATTTTTAGATAAATATAGAGTTTCAATTTTTGAATCAAGGTTTGTCTTGGTTTTTAGTCAATTCAGTTTGCTATCAAATCAGATGTTCTTTTCATGTTCCATGCATTCACAACTCATTGGGGGTTTTCATGTTGTTGGACTATGATCTGGTAGTGTTTCTCTAGTTCTTGAGTGGTTGAGATAATTTCTTGTTCAATGGGTGTACCAAGCATATTTTTTAAAAAGGAGGAGTCAATTACCTCTCTTGATTTGGTGTTTTCCTCCTTTGCAAAGATTAATGTTGTTGAACCCTTAGTTAAACTGAGAGGGGGGTGAATTAGTTTAATTCATTCATGGTCTTTTAAAACTTTCTTTTACACTTATTTACACCTTCATTTTATGATCAACTTATTGTATAATGGAACAACAATATTAATAAGTGAGCAACATGTATTAAGAAGATTAAATACACAATATCAACAAATAATCATCATGCACATAGACAACATATATAACTGGAAACCCATAATGGAGAAAACCACATCTTATTATTGTTGTGATGCAAAGGCAAGCTCCAATTCCCTCTCACCACTGATTTTACGTAGGCTCCAACCTATAGGAGGCTACTGCCTCAAATTCTGCAAGCTACAAGTTGCAAGGAAGCTCCAACTCCCATCTGTTTTCTGCAGGCTACAACCCACAGGCTACAACCTCTGTATGCATATCACAATAACATAATTGATAGAGATCACTTCATAGATTTTTGCATTTCATATGGGAATATGAAATGAAAAGGTATGACTATTTTCCTTCCACCTTCTCATTTCCTTGCTCATCATTTCGGGATGTTACAACTCTATATACTCATTTCAGTGTTTAATTGGAGTTTTGCTTTGCCTATGGAAACTTGCCTTTGCATCACAAACAATATAAAATAAATAATACATTTATAGTTACAATCAATTATTTTACTCATCCCTTTCAGTTTCTTAGCTTTGCTGAGCGTTTGTCCTCTTCTGCTTGTTGTCCTTTTGTCTTTTTTTATTTCTGCAGTTATATTCCAAATTTTTTGCATAACTGCCCCTTTTAGCCCAAATCTTCTTCCGCATTCAGCATTTTTCTTTGCTTTACTTCCGCAACACTGTTCTTCCTGAGCTCCTGGTCCTTTGATTTGCATTCAAATAATTTCTTTGTGACCTATGGGGTATGGCCCACATAAAAATCCCTTTTAACACAATGGAGTATTACAAATCCGAGTTTTATCAACATACATACATTTATCGATCAAACAACACATATATAACATACATATGTTTAGCAATCAACCACGTGTATTAACAAACATACTTAGAAATCAAACAGCATGTATATAAAATACACAGAACAGGGCTATCGAGTCCCACAGTACCTTGAACTAATCACAATTCATCGCAAACACTTGCCCGCAGGTATCCCACTCAACCAATAGCGATAAAATATAAGCCATGCGATCTGCGATTTGCGCTCGTGCGCGATGCTGCCACGTGTACTCCCTTAATCACATCGCAACCAAAACAAAATACCTTGCGATGTCTTTGAAGTTAAACCCTATTTCTTGCGGTATGCGATGTTGCGCAAGGTCGACACGTGTCCCTCCATTTCGCATCGCAAAACTTTAACTTAACTTGCGATCGCCTTACTGCTATCCCTTAAGCGCTGCGATGTGCGGTATGTGGGAGAGATACACGTCACCATGCCACACCAGCTTGCCATGTCACTACCACGTCATATTTATGTCAATTCCACGTCATTGCCATGTCACCACCATTTCATATTTACGTCACTGCCATGTCATTTCCATATCACTGCCATGTCACTGCCACGTCATCTTTATATCATTGCCACGTCATCTTTATGTCACTGCCACGTCATCTTTTACGTCACTACCACGTCATCTTTACGTCATTGCCACATCATATTTAAGTCACTGCCACGTCATATTTACATCATCGCCCGCACTTCGCAGTTCGCAAATTACAATAGTTTAACTGAGTGGTTACCTCTATTTCGTTCGATCTACGATATTGCGTTGTGCCGACACGTGTCCCTTCTCCACTTTGCATCACACACAACTTAAATTTCCCTGCAACGGCCTTAATGCTAAACTCTTAAATGTTGTGATTTGTGAAATCGCTCCTGAAGCGATTTGATCTCCGTCGTCCCTCTCTCGCCTTCACTTTTGCGATCTAATCATGTTCGTCCATTTGCCTCCCTTGGAATTCTTCAAAGAATTATTTTCCTTAGTCAATTTTTTGTTTGTTTACACTGTCCCGCTCTGTAACTCCAGTTTCTCCATGCTATTCCTCCTATGCCTGTTCCTGATCTTGTCTTTGTTATTGAATGTCATCCTGAGTTATCAAAATCGAAATCTACCCTTTCATATTGATTAAAGCCTTCTCTGTCTCTTGGCTTAATCATCTTTGTTTAATTGGCCTCTTCCTCTTGTCTCTCGCCTCTTCTCGCTTTTTCTTTGTGTAAGATCTCCGGTCCTCGTTGTGTCTTGCAAATCCAATTGCCTTCTGCTGTGCATTGAAGCAATTCACTACCTCTCTGCTTCATCTGTTGCCTCTGCTGCATTCGCTGCCTCTGATGTCTTTGCTTCTTTGCTACCTCTGCTGCCTTGCTACCTTTGGTGCCTTCTTAGCTGCATTCATTGCCTCTGCTACATTCGTTGCCTATCTACATTCACTGCCTCTCTACTTTTGCTGCTTCTCTGCCTTTGCTGTATCTTTGTTGCCTTTACATTAATGCTGGTTCTGGTGCTGCTCCTTTGTGCTCCTTTGTCATCAATAACAATATTTCCAACAATCTCCCCCTTTTTCATTGATGGAAATACTCCAATACTTCCTCTAGGAATTCCTCCCCCTTTCATTCTGAGAAGTGTCTTTTCTTCCTTTGCTTGCTTTTAGGAATAGCCTTTCTTCTTCTGCTTGCTTTTCCTCCCCCTTTAACATCAATGGAAAATGTTTGCACATTTCCCAGTGTAGATTCTATCTTCACATTTCCTCTTTCTAAGTTTTGTTTATGCCTTCTTCTTCTGACTTTGTACCATGCTTCTCCAGATTGGCGTACAATAGTTGTTGGGAGAACACTTTGAGAAACTTGTATGTAAGGCTTGTCACCATAGAATTTTTTGTACTTATGTCCCTTATTGCTTGATAGAGGTGATATGTGTTGGAATTTTGATGTACTTATGACATAATACTCTGATCTTGAGGACCTGTACCATACACTGCTCCATTGCTCTAGCTCTTTTGTGACAACTTTTATGGGCTGCTCTCCCCCTCGAATGATGCTTTCTTGTCTGATATTGATTATCACTTGTCTACTACACAATTGATGTTCCTTGTATTGCAGCCTTTGCTGGTGTATTTACAACATCATATATTATTATTATTATTTATTTATTTATTTATGATCATATAAGAGAGTATCATCTGCAGACACTAACCCTAGTTTGTCTCTTAGATATTCGAATGGTTCTTTAGAAAGAGGTTTTTTGAATATGTATGTTGTTTGTTCCTTTATTGGTACATAATCCATCTTTACTATTTTATGTGCTACTTGTTCTTTGAGGAAGTGGTACTTTATTGGGATGTGCTTTGTTTTCGAATGAAGTACTGGATTTTTTGACATACTTATCGCACTTGTGTTGTCACATTTGATAGAAATGGGTTCATTAATGTTTACCTTCATGTCTTGGAGAGTTTGTTTCATCCACATTACTTGTGTGCAACAAGCTATTGTTGCTATGTATTCTACTTTTGATGTAGCCAGAGAGACAGAAGTTTGCTTCTTGCTTAATCGTGCAACCAGATTTTCTCCCAAATAAAATGCACCTCCACTTGTGCTTTTCCTGTCATCCACATAACTGGCCCAATCTGCATCTGTATATGTGTCTCAATGTGAAGTCTTTGCCTTTTGGATACCATATGCCATAATGTACAGTTCCTTGTAGATATCTAAATATCCTCTTGATTGCTAGGAAGTGATTTTGTTTTGGTGCTGCTTGATATCTAGCCACAAGTCCTACTACCAACATAAAGTCCGGTCTCGAGGCATTTAGGTATAGCAGACTTCCTATCATAGATCTGTAAAGTCTTTGATCTACATATGCGGATCCATCATCAGCACATAGCTTGCATCCAGTGATCGTGGGAGTTGACACAGGTTTGCAGTCTTCCATTTGGAACCTTTTCAACATGCCTCTTAAGTATTTTTCTTGTGAAATGAATATTCTTGTGTTATTTTGTAGAATTTGAAGTCCTAAGTAGAAGGTAAGCTCTCCAATCATAGATATCTCAAATTCCGACTTCATCTCTTCTGCAAATCCTTTAGCTACCTCATCTTTGCTGCTACCAAACATGATTTCATCTACCTTAATGTACAGATTGTTATCTAATCCTCCTTCCTTGAAACCTTGTTTTTGTAAGTATTTGTCCAGCCTAGAATACCATGCACATGGATCTTGTTTGAGACCATATAAGGCTTTCTTTAATCTGCACACATAGTCGTGTTTATCTGTTAGGGAAAATCCTTCAGGTTGTTCAATGTAAACTTCTTCCTCTAGATCTCCATTCAAGAAGGCAGACTTCACATCCATTTGTTAGACCTTGAAATCATGACAACATGCAAAAGCCAAAAACATTCTGATTTCTTCCATTCTTGTTACAGGGGAAAATGTTTCATCATAATCCAGTTCTTCGATTTGAGAGTATCCCTTCCATACAAGTCTGGATTTATTTATGATTACCTAACCTTGTTCATTCATCTTATTCTTGAATATCCATTTTGTGCCAATGAAATTTTTCCTTGTGGGTCTTGCCATTAACTCCCAGGTCTTGTTCTTCTCAATTTGGTCTAGTTCTTCATTCATAGCATTTACCTAATTTTTGCCCTTGCTGTCTTCATCGAAATTATTTGGTTCTATCTGTGACAACATGACTAGGTACACTTCCTCGGTCTGTTTAGCTAGCTGTCTTCTAGTCTGGACTCATGCACTCTTGTCTCCAATGATTTTATCTTCTGGATGGTTCTTCTGAGTGTGTCTCAAGGGACCTTTTGAGTTTAATTCAATATCTTCTATTGTCTTACTATGTTCTTCATTTTCTTGATTCTCTTCTTCATGATCATCTGGAGGATTAGCACAACTTGTGCTTCTGGTTCTCTTTGGTAGATCTTCGCTGAATCTCACATCAATGCTTTCCACAATTTTATGCAGTATTTTGTTGTAGCACCTATATCCCTTACTATTG
Source organism: Pinus albicaulis (assembly GCA_034641835.2). Taxonomy (NCBI): domain Eukaryota; kingdom Viridiplantae; phylum Streptophyta; class Pinopsida; order Pinales; family Pinaceae; genus Pinus; species Pinus albicaulis. Next base: position 52,908,528 of record MU968411.1, read on the forward strand.
GATGCATATCCCAAGAATATTGCTTCATAAGCTCTTGCATCATACTTCCCCAATTTTTCATCATTATTATTTATGAAAAATTTGATGCCAAATAATCTAAAGTGCTTGATTGATGCTGGTTTCCCATGCCATAATTCATATGGAGTCTTGTCACAATCTGGTCTAAGATGAGCTTTTTTAAGAATATGAAAAATTGTGTGTACTAATTTTGCCCAGTAGATTTGGGGAATGTTACTTTATTTCATCATTGCTCTGGAAATATGTTGTACTAACTTGTTTTTCCTCTCTACCACTCCATTCTGTTGAGGTGTACCTGCAATCGTAAACTGTTTCTTTATCCCACATTCATTGAATAGGTCTACAAAATCATCGTCTGTGAATTCATCTCCTCTGTCTGATCTGATGCATTTTAGCTTACATCCAGTTTGATTTTCTGCAAGTGCCTTGAAGATCTTGAATTTATCAAATGCTTCGTATTTATATTTGAGAAATTCCACCCACGTCAATCTCCACCTAGTGCATTAGTTCTTGAAGGTCTGCACAGGTCCATGTGTACAAGCTGAAGCGGCTTGCTTGTAGATAGTTGGTGTTTAGCCTTGAATGATGTGCGAATTTGCTTGCCCAGTTGGCAGGACTTATAAATGGTATTTAGAGGCTTCTTTATTGTAGGAAAATCTCTAACCGCTTTCTTCTTGCTCAGTTTGATGATGTGATCAAAGTTTAGATGTTCCAATCTTCTATGCCATAACCATGATTCGTCAAGTTTTTTGATGTGGAATGCTTCATTCTCTTCTTCTACTATATAGACATTGCTCTCTGTTCGAACACCTTTGATCAAGGTCTTTCCTATGGTGATAGACCTTACTTCACAATCTTGGGCTCTGAAAAGGACCTCACAACCTTTATCACACATTTAAATGACACTTAGTAGATTAACTTTTAGACCATCCACAAATAGTACATCCTGAGCCTCTACTCTTCCATTGTTTAGGCTGATTGAGCCTTTTCCCTTGATTTTCCCTGCTTTATCATTTCCAAATGTTACATTTTCATATTTCTTTTCATCAAAGGTTATAAACTTGCTTTAGTCTCTAGTCATATGTTTTGAGCACCCACTGTCCACATACCATTGGCTTTTCTGATCTTGAGCTATTAGAACCAGATCACACTTATTCATTTTCTTTCTCCATTGCATGCAACTATTAGTTTGGTAAATTTCATGAGGAGATGGACCACAATATTTAAGAGGACATTCGTGAGACTTGTGCCCAATTTTATGGTAGCAAAAACATTTGATTGTATTTATGAAAGGATTATGTATACGAGAGACTCCACCATTATTCATAATTCCCCTTGAGTTTCCATACACCAGTCTTTGTATATATGTTATGCACTCCATGGCTTCATGACCGAACCCTTTACAGTAAAAACAATACCCATGGAAGTAGTATTTGTCTCTGGTAGAGAAAGTTGATTGAGGTAATCTTTTCGTTTGTTGCATCTTTTGTTGGTTGGACTGGAGTTGCTTTATCTTACAGTATGCCACAATATGTCCAGGTTTGTGGTAGGCAAAGCAAGTGATACTTCTCACAAGAGGAAGGAACCTCCGTTGACATCTTCTGAATTTGTTTAATTCATCCTTAAGAAGGCATGAGTCTTTTGTAGTTGACTATTTCTTCGTTTCTTTCTTTGTCACTTGAGATTGATGCTTGTTTTTTATTGTTTCATTATATATCTTGGTCTTGCTGGTTTTTGATTCCGTGGATTCCATTTTTTCCACTTCATTATCCTTTACAAATTTTACAAAAATGATATTCTTGTTATCTTCTACCTTGGATTTACGGTTTTCTCCTTCATACCATATCCCAGTATTTATATGAGGAGATCTTTGAGCATTAAGAATTTTTTCCAAATGATGAGAGCTTTTCATTTGTGAAATATTCATAGTTAATTCAATTTGTACCTTTTCTAATTTAGTCCTCAGGCTTACCACTTCCTCTTCTAGCTTTTATCGCTCTTGATTTTTCTCCTTTATTTCTTTTTTCAAAATATCCTTTATTTTCCTTGATTCTTCTAGTTCAATCTTCAATTTAATAAGATCTTCTGAATCTGGTTCTGTCTTTGCATATTTTATAATAATCTCTTTATGTTTCTTACTCTTAATTTTAATTTTTCTTATTTCTTCCAGGGCACTAATTAGCTCCCCCTTAAGATCTACCTCACATTTATCTTAAAATTCCAAGAGATCTTCCTTGAGCTCTTCCTTGGCCATCAAAATGAATTCTGATGTTCCTTCTTCATTGGGGGATTCTTTTGAGCACTCAGATGCACCGCTGTCTTGTTGAAAATAGAATGATCTTCTATTAAATCTGTTCCCTTTCGGCCTATTGCTGAAATTGGTTTTCTCTTTCCCTCTTGACTGATTCTCCATTTTCGTGTGAGGACATTTAGATGCATAGTGCCCCACTCTTCCACAGTTAAAGTACTTAAATGGACATTTACCATTATACTTACATGTGCCTTTCTCTAATATTTTGACAAATTTTGCCTCTTCCTCATCAGATTAGGAGCATGTACCTTCCTTCTCTTCTCTGCACATATCAGCCTTAAAGGCTGCCTCCCTCACATTTTACTTCCCTTTTGGATGTCTCATCTCATAGGTCATCAAGTTTCCAAGCAATTGATTCATGGTCAATGTTTTCCAGTTTGCTGTTTCTTCTATGGCAGGAACCTTAGGGTTAAGCTTGGATGGTAAATATCTCAATATATTTTGTGCAATTACACATTCCATAATGGTTTCTCTTAGAGCTTTCATGTTATTCACAATTTCAGCACCCTTTAAGAAGAAATTGGCTATATCTTCATCTTCATTCATTTTTACATTTTCAAACTGATCTCTATAGGCTTGTAGTTTGGCCATCTTCACATTTTTTTCTCCCTCATGGATATGTTCTAACGTATCCCATATTTATTTAGCTGGCTTACTATGCATTACTTTGATAAATTCTGACTCACACAGACCACTCAATAGTGCATTCATTTCTTTTGCATTAGCTATTAAATATTGTTTGGATTCTTTCTCTGTGTCAGTATCCTTTGGAGAATATCCTAATTCCACAACAACCCAAACTTATATATCTAGAGACATTATGTACGTCCTCATTCTTATTTTCCAGAAGGCATAGTTTGTGCCAATAAACAAAGGGGCTTTATTTGTTGAGCATCCTTCTAGGCTAGTGTTAGGTCCCTATATCACTAGTATAGTCCCTTATTATTGTTAGTGTAACCCCCTTATTGTTATTATTGAACCCTTGTAACCCCCATTTTGTTATTATTGTGCCCTTAAATTAGTATTGTTAGGTCGGCTATGATTACATTGTGGCCCACTAGGATTACATTATGGCCCCATGGACTCCTATATATAGAAAGGAGGTTTTGTTAATTTGTATCATCCAAGAATTGTTCATTTATGTAATGTATTGGAGGTTGCCCCCTCGAAGTGGCTCATTTCTAAGGCGTTGATATCTCTTTTCTTCTCTTTTTGGAGCTGGTTACACAACAGCTAGCCATCTTGGGGACCTAAGATCTCCTTCCAGTTGTTAAACTGATACATAAGGAACTGGCTTTGATACCAATTGTTGAACTCTTAGTTAAGTTGAGAGGGGGGGTGAATCAATTTAATGCATTCATGGTCTTTTAAAACTTTCTTTTACACTTATTTACACCTTCATTTCATGATAAACTTAATGTATAATGGAACATCAATCTTAATAAGTGAGCAGTAGGTATTAAGCAGATTAAATACAAAATATCAACACATAATCATCATGCTCAGAGACAACAGATATAGGTGGAAACCCATAAGGGAGAAAACCACATCTTATTATTGTTGTGATGCAAAGGCAAGCTCCAACTCCCTATCACCACTGATTTTTCTGTAGGCTCGAACCTACAAGAGGATACTACCTCAAATTTTGCAAGCTACAAATTTCAAGGAAGCTCCAACTCCCATTTGTTTTCTGTAGGCTACAACCCACAAGAGGCTCCTACCTCAACCAGCTACAACTGGACACCTATCAAGCTACAACTTGATATGGAAGCACCAACTTCCTCACTCTACAATAAACTCATTTGCTGATTTACCTAGATATCAGCTCTGTTTTATTCCTTTTTCATTGCTTTCCTTCCAGCCTTCAAATCTACTTTCTATTAGATGTAGATCTTCACAGTTTCTCTATCTTCTCCTCCTTATTCTTCCACTCTCTAACCACTATATGCATATCACAATAACATCATTTATAGAGATCACTTCATAGATGTTTGCATTCCATATGGGAATATGAAATGAACAGGTATGACTCTTTTCCATCCACCTTCTCATTTCCTCGCTCAAAATTACAGGATGTTACAACTCTATATACTCATTTCAGTATTTAATTGGAGTTTTTCTTTGCCTACGGAGACTTGCCTTTACATCACAAATAATGTAAAATAAATAATACATTTACAGTTACAATTAATTATTTTACTCAGCCCTTTCAGTTTCTTAGCTTTGCTAAGTGTTTGTCCTCTTCTTCTTATTGTCCTTTTGTCTTTTCTGTTTCTGTAGTTATATTCCAAATTTGCTGCATAATTGCCCCTTTTAGCTCGACTATTCTTCCACGTTCAGTATTTTCATTTTCTTTACTGCCGCAACACTGTTCTGCCCGAGCTCCTAGTCCTTTGATTTACGTTCAGATCATTTCTTTGTGACCCGTGCGGTATGGTCAACATAAAACTCCCTTTTAACACAACAGCGTATTACAAATCTGAGTTTTATCAACATACATACGCTTATCGATCAAACAACACATATATAACATACATACGTTTAACAATCAATGAAGCGTATTAACATACATACTTAGCATATATAACAAACACGGAACAAGGCTATCCGGTCCCATAATACCTTGAACCAATCACAATTCATCACAAACACTTTCCCGCAGGTTTCCCACTCAACCAATAGTGACAAACCATTAACCATGCAATCTGCAATCTGCGCTCATGCGCGGTGCTACCACGTGGACTCCCTTCATCGCATCGCGTCGCTTGATCCTTACCGCATCGCAACCAAAACAACACATCTTGCGATATCTTTGAACTTAAACCCTATTTCTTGCAGGATGCAATGTTGCGTGAGGTCGACACGTGACCCTCCATGTCACATCGCAAAAATTTAACTTAACTTGTGGTCGCCTTACTGTTATCCCTTAAGCGTTGTGATGTGTGATATGCGGGAGAGATCCATGTCATCATGCCATGTCAACTTGTCATGTCACCGCCACGTCACCACCACGTCATTGCCACGTCATCTTTACGTCACTGCCACATCATCACCACATCATTGCCATGTCATGTTTACGTCACTGCCACATCACTACCACATCACTGCCATGTCATCTTTATGTCCCTACCACATCATCTTACGTCACTGCCACATCATCTTTATGTCATCACCACGTCATCTTTACGTCACTGCCACATCATCGCCTACACTTCGCAATTCGCAAATTACAACAGTTTAACTGAGTGGTTACCTCTATTTCATGCGATCTACAATATTGCGTCGTGCCAACACGTGTCCCTTCTCCACTTCGCATCACACACAACTTAACTTTCCCTACGATGACCTTAATGCTAAACTCTTAAATGTTGCGATTTGAGAAATCGCTCTTGAAGCGATTTGATCTCCACCGTCCCTCTCTCGCCTTCACTTTTACGATCTAATCCTGTCCGTCCATTTTCCTCCCTTGGAATTCTTCAAATAATTCTATACCTTAGTCGATTTTTCGTTTTTTTACACTGTCTCGTTTGGTAACTCCGGTTTCTCCACGTTGTTCCTCCTGTACCTGTTCCTGAGCTTGTCTTTGTTATTGAATGTTATCCTGAGTTATCACACTCGACATCTACCCTTTTCATACTGATTAAATTCTTCTCTGTCTCTTGGCTCTCGCCTCTCTTTCTTGGCTTAATCATCTTTGTTTAATTAGCGTCTTCCTCTCGGCTCTCACCTCTTCCTACTTCTACTATGTGTAAGATCTTCGGTCCTCGTTGTGTCTTGCAAATCGGATTTCCTTCTACTGTGCGCTAAAGCAATTCGCTGCCTCTCTGCTTCATCTGTTGTCTCTGGTTCTTTGCTGCCTTTGTTGCCTCTACTTCCTTACTGCCTTTGGTGCCTTCTTAGCTGCATTCATTGCCTCTTCTACATTCGCTGCCTCTCTGCTTTTGTTGCTTCTCTACCTTTGTTGTATCTCTATTTCCTTTACATTATTGCTGGTTCTGGTGTTGCTCCTTTGTGCTCCTTTGCCATCAATGGCAATATTTCCAACAAATGTGAATACATTGAAGGAAATATGGTTGATTGGTAAGTTTACTAGCCTTTGGCCTAACTATAATTCTATTTTAGAATGGATCTCTATCAATTGGGTAAATCAAAAGCTCGTTGTATTTTCTATTATGGAGACAATTATTATGTTTATTTTTTATTTTTTATAAGGAGGATATGGATAAGATATATATAGATTTGGACCTTATTTTGTTATCATTAAAGGCATGTTTCTCACCCACTCATCTCTGGATTTCAATCCCATGATGGAAAATTCATCTACACTAGTGTGGATCATATTACCATATATTCCCCTTCTTTGTCGAGGTGAAGGCATTTTTAAGGCTATAGGAGATAAATTGGGTTTATTTATTTCTAGTGATATAGACAAGGAGAATAACTTCTCTTATGCCAAAATTTGCATTGAAATGGATTTTTCAAAAGGCCTTCCTGAGGAAATTCAACTGAACTTGGACAATTGGTCCCATCCTCAAGCCCTGAATTATGAATAGGTTCCCTTTAAATGTTATTTTTTTCATGATTATGGGCACTTTCAAAAAAGTGTTCCTAAGGCTCTAAATTCTCAACTTTATTCTAATCCTATGTCATATTCTCATAGTAATGATGAGCAAGGAGCATTCAAACTAGTTACAAGGAAACACACGAAGCATTTGACTAAGATGTTGCATGCTAGCAAAGCCTGAATCTCATCAAAATCCTTCCTCCAGTAATATATATGAAGTTTTGAAGTCCCCAGAGGAAAATTTTATGGACCTGATGAGACCCATGTTGATCATTCAGTCCTAGATCAAGTGTCTCCAAATAATATTAATTCATTCATTGAGGAAAAGTCTTTGTCTAAGGATATTGATAAAATCTCTGTTATAGAAAAGAAAAAAGAAGAATTTGGGACAGAGGATGAGGAGGAGATCAAACCCCCCTCTTCTTCTCCTTCCTATTTAGATTTTCTAAACCACATTCTCCCCTTCATTTAACAAGGAGAAGGAAATATCGAATCAAGAAAACCCAAAAATTTGGTGTTGAGAATTCTCTTGCCTCCTATGGGTCTAGTGGTGGGTCGATTTCTCTCACATTTTAAAAATGTTTTGTTTTTGCATCATCCTATGCAAGAAATTTGTAAGAATTTACTCATGCTCTCAAGAAGCAATAGGTTCAAGCTTTAGAAGGTATAGTATTAGATCTTTGTACCCCCTTCCTTTTTTGGGTAGAGGATGGTTTTTAGCTCCTTTCTTTTTAGATTCATAGAAGAGATTTTCTTTGTAATAATAACTCAGATGTACTTTTCATTTTAACCAGAAAGAGTATTTTTATTATATAATTTTGCACATGATTCAAAATAAATACATCAGACATTACAAAGCTAATTCATCAAAATTTTCCAATTGTTTTTTTCTTTCCAATAGGAATACATGATTTTCCTAAGGAGAATATATCTAAGCAACAAAACTGAGCAACAAAAAGAGGGGTTTCGTAGGTGAATATTTTTATAAAAATTCCCCTACAAAGCACAAAATTTACAAAACATAATGCTACTAGTGAATTTTTTTAATAGACTTCATCTGTCATTAGGGTATTAAAGCATACCTAATTTGGACATTAATATTTAATTCACCTATCTTAAATTTACACCCCTCGTTAGCATACTTGTCTAGTTGAAGTCTCTAAGGACATGGACATATGCTTTGGATGGGATATATTTCACAATTTTCCTAATTATTGTCATGATATTTACCAGAGATTTCTCCTTTGGCAGGGAGGGTTTGACTAAATGATGCAGGATTGGGAGAGAATCTCCCAGAACCGTAAGTGTATCCACCTGATGTTATTTGGTTAAAAAAATTCTCTAGTAGATACAATATATCTCTAATTGGTTATTTTCATATGACCAACACCTCAAGAGTACCTAAGAATTGTGTCCTCCTTAGGGCCATAGAATACCCCTCCCCCTTCTTCCACCTGTTGCATGTTCTGGGTGCAGATTTTATTAATCCAAATTCTCATTACTGTTAAAAAAACCCACTTGTATTATTTATTTATTTTTTAATTTTAAAGTTGACATGTATTTTTTTAAGTAAATATTTATTATTATTATTAGTGACATATGGTAAAATAAATAATTTTTTTATTTCTAATTCTAATTCAAACACATAAATTTAAATTTTCTTTAAAGCCTACTTCTATTTTTCTAAATTATTTTTCCATGAGTATTCTTCTAACTATTTTCAATTAAACTATCTAACATTATGAGACAGTATCTCACCCATACCCTATTGCGGATGGAAGAATGTGAAGGAATAACTAGTATTGAGGAGAAACTCTAAAACAAACAAAATCTTGTACCTTCAATTATTTTAACTATTCCAAACACTATTGATATTTCCATGTCCTCTTGATGGTTTCAATTAACTTATGGTTTTTCAATTTCACTTGGAATTTACCAGTTCTGTGACATCATGTATTGCATAATGAAGTCTTGGTTAGTAGATATTTTTGTGTTTATTCACTTAGTATATGGACATTTGGGATAAAAGATTTTTATTTATTTATTTATTTATTTTTATATTGGTATGGTTTCTAATTTGATAGACTAGATCAAAATGATCTTGATACTAGGTAATCCGGTATCAATTTAATTAGACAAAAGCTTATTTACAAAAAAAAGAAAAAAAATACAATATCCCACCCATAGTGGGTTGTAGAGTTCCTCTCCACACAGTCAAACTACCTTCATCTTAACTTTGAATTTATAAGAGTTGAGATAAATCAAATATCTCAAAGTGATAATAGTTCCTCAAATTTTTCACTCAAAGTTACCACTTCAAGGGATTTCATTTCGTTTGACACTTGATAAAATCCAAAATTAAAATGATTTATATTAGTAAATAATGATGTTGATTTTTCATCAATTGGGTTAATTTGGGTGGTTGGGAAGAATGACCAAAATTGAACACTTCCTAGCCCTTCAAACGGGTTCAAATCGATCCTAGAAGGGAAATTCAAAAAACACCCTCTAAAAAAATTGATTTTTTTGAAATCATTGTAGTTTATGAAGGGACAAAAATATTATAAAATCTCAAAAGAAGGATCACATTTTCAAAAATCCATGAACCTCTCCCAACTCTCCCAACTCTTTGATTCTCAATGAGCATTTTACCTTTCATAATGTCTGAGGATGGATGTGAATCATGAGAAAGGTTTAGGATTTGATACCCGTTACTTTACTTTTAGATCTAAGGACTAAAATCATCTTTGTTCTTGTTGGATCTCATCTATTACTTGGTATAATGTACCCTTATACTCCATTGAATCCATCACAAACACATGCATAGATAATCCTATGATTGTATTGGCATATCCATCATTTTAAGTGTCATTTATTGTAGGTTTCCAAGATAATCATAGATACCTTATCTTCTTGAATCCTCAGTTGAATTCATGTTTTAAGTGCATCTTTTATCTTTATTGATATGATAATTAGCATGCCATTTAATATCCATGCTTAATTTTTTCATATCTTTCAATTACCATAATGTCATTTTTTTATTATTATCTTTTCCTCCATTCTTCCCTTTGTGAAACACCAAGACAATTAGTCATATGTGTAACTTGTAACAGATTTAAAAACTTATTAGAAAGATTCACTACAAAAGTATGGTTCAATAATAATTTCAAAGAGGAAACAATAAACATTGACTAAACCCAAGGAATCAGGTCAACTGTCTTTCTTCATGTTCATATAATCTTCCCTCTCTTGAAAGCATTTATCATGTTCACAAAATACTTATAATATTGTTATCTTATGTTTTCTTATTATTTGAGAACATTCAATGGCCTTTAAACCACTTAATGTAGTTCATGGCATCCACCTCATGGTAGTAGATAGTTAGGGAAAAATACATAGTTGATACTTAAATGTAAATATCTCAATAATCCACCAATCTTGTATAGGGTTGGTCAACTCATCATAAACATAATGCATTGTTTTTCTTTGTTTCACACAAAACTATGTTATGATTTGTTTGAGATAAAAAAAATATTCTAAGATTAGTGATAACTTGCATTTCTTGATTAAGTTTATGTATGAACCTACACAAAATGGACCTTGTCAATTTCACAAACCCCAAAATTGGGATTACAATAGTAAGAATTGTGACTATTTATTCATTCAATTTTCCGCATCATTAATTCCTTACTATAGTTCATTCTCCTTTCCCCAATTTTATGTGTCTTTATCTATCACACTCTTTTACTTTCTTCTTATTCTTTCTAAAAACATTGGCATTAGTGTGATGATACTTTAAGTTTCAAATACTTGAGAATGTGCCTTGTGTTGAAAAATAGAGTGCAGTGAATACAAGAAATATTTCTGAACTATGGTATCTACTTGTGAATATATATTATAATTATTTTATCTTCATCAAGCAATCACACTTTAGAAATTCAACCAATAAAAATTAAAGGAAAGTAGAGATCACAATGTTGAAAAACTTAGGATATGTGAGATCACGTGTGTAAGAGAGAGAGATATGTGAGTGATAAGTGAATGCATAAAATGAAAAGTTTCAAGTATTGAATTTCAATGGCACATGAGAATCTGGGTTAGATCTTAGAATCACTGACACAAACCTACTCATGTACCTCAACCATCCTACTTTTCACAAGACCAAATAACACATCAGTGAATCAACTAGCGCACATGACAATTTTTAAAAAATGTCAACCCTTCTTTTTTATATTAACAACTTTAATATAGCTTTCTAGGGCTCTAGTATTGATCCGGTGATCATTTTTTAGCTCAAAAATGAAAGTGCCTAGAAAGTCTTGAAATTGGCGCCAATTGAAGTGCTCATCATTCTAAATACAACAACGTTCGTTTCACCTCAATCCAATACAATATGCTCAAGTTATCGCATGCTGATCATTTGGCCCAATGACTAAAAATTTAGTAGGTATGTTGACTAGGAAGTTTGACTGGGTTGAATGTATGGTGAGTCATCATAGTTACTATCAAGGTATGAGTCAATCACAGACTGTCAAGTGTCATCCTCCAGTTCATTGGTAGTAGGTAAAATTTTATTGGTTTATGGTTTGTTTTGGTGGAACCATGGTTTGGTGCCAAGTGTCCTAGTCATGGGCTTCCACATGGGACCCCAGGGTCAATTAAAATTATGGCATGGATTTGGGAGAGGTACGATGTGTTTGAAACCCTAACCTTCCACATAACAATGCAAATCTCTACCAATAGACTACACGATGGTGCTTGTACTACAATAGACCGAAGTACTAGATAAATTTTAGTTCGATGCCCTTTTGGAGGAAGGGGTCGGGGCTAAGTCCCTGGCTCCCAGTCACCACACACCCACAGAACTGCAAGAGGAGGAGCCGAGGGCTTGAGGCTTAGCCTTGACCCAAGGTCATGAAATAATCCACATGACCACAACGCGGGAGTTGAGGGTGCTAAGAGGAGGAGGGATTACCATAGGGACCCAGCCCAGGTCCTTTGGACTACTAATGTGACTTTAGAGCATGAGTTATGGGGCCCATCGGGAAGGGTGAGTAGTTAGCCTAGCCCTTTCTCCTGTGGCTATCCGTACAACCGTTTCCTATTGATTTAGGGGCTAGGTTGGCGGGGGCGAGAATTAAGGCCAAACCCACAACCTTATGTGCCTATATGATTGAATTTTTGGACATAAGGGGTCAATGGTGAAATTAAAGTTCCTACAAAATGCACCGATGGAGGGTGAAAATGTCACTCCATTTGAGAAAAATTAGGAATATTTGCAGGACAATTAGATTTTTGATCTGATTTGTAGGACATTTAACAGTAAAATTCATGGAAGAGCTTTGGAGCTCATATCTTTTTTATTTTTTGACCAAATTGAGCTAAAAAAGAGTCCACTTAGGGGTTTTTCGATGTTCTGTATCCAATGGTGACCTCTATTTTCTAATTTGAGCACATATAAGGAGTATTTTTGTGGGTTTAAGACCAAGGGTGTATGGATGTTACACAGGAAATCCCTTCTTCGGAAATAAGCGATCCCTCTAGTCTAATGAGTGGGTCTAGTAACAACCGTGACAAAGAATGCAATATTTCCTAGTTTAACATCGAAATAACATAAGAGAGGGATATGACCTACCTTACTCCTATGCAATCACTTTCTCGATGTCGATATGGATCCTTGTGCTTCCACGCTCGCTCCTTGCTATACCTTCTATGTTTGAATACCTGCAAGAAAGATCATACAACGACAAATGAAAGAGACATAACACACACACACACATATATACATATTTCAAAGTAAACCATATGAAATATCAAGGAGAATCATACTAAACAAGTTAATATTAACAAGTTCATGGAAATAAAAACACACTGTATTGTTTAATAAACAAAGGGAAGATTACAACCAGTGCCTTGATGTCGGAGGCCTCCTTCGAAATGGAAATTCAAGTCCAATAAAAGCTCTTCAATCTCTTCTCCTTTCTCCACAAATTGACAACATATAGGTACAATCAGTCAGAAGAATGTTAACTAACAATGACCAACCAAGACTAACCATTTGGGGAAGGAATGACACTCTTATATAACATTGTTGGAGAGGTTGTGGATCCACAAATGAGGGGGAAAGTCCTTATGTCAAAGGGGAAAATCCTTGGAGATAAGATCAAAGGTTCAAAATGGGAAAATTTGACCATATCCTCAAACAACAAGTATCAGACTTCCGTTCTTGAAAGTTCTAGAGGATGAAGCTTCTGATCCATTTTTGGAGAACCTACCTGAAGAGGACCAGTGTGAATTTACTATTGAATTCCCACGCTACCAACATTTTTCACCAGTTAGAGACAGGGTTACAAGCACAAGTTTTTTAAGGGGAGAACCACACTGGGCTTGAAAATTAAGGTTTTTTACAAGCTTTTGGAGAAAGGATTCAAGGCATTTCTCTTTTAGGTCTCCAAGGATATTTTAAGCATGTTTTTCAGGATGAATAAATTTTCACAACTTTTGTTGCTTTGCGACATTTGTGGCATGAGTAGCACAAAAGATGACACTTAGGATAAGGACTAAGGAATGTGACAAAATATTGTGTAATATATTCCCCCTAAAGCATGAAAGTAGAATGAGAAGTGGTGGTTGAACCGATTTATCAGCCAAGGCAAGGACGTTGGAAACCACCGTTAGGAGACCTGCCAATAAAACACAATACAATATATGACATCTCTAGTATAAAACATGCCTAATAACATATCTTTTAATAGGCATCAAATAACACATGAATCCATGGTATGGATGCAACCATCTGTCTAAAAGGGACTGTTTAGTCAATTTAATGTCTTAAATTGCTACCATAAATTAACAACCAAGGTTAGTAATCTGATGAAGTGTGGTGCACTATATATGCTTAGTTAACCTTCTTCTTACTTTGTTGTGTATGTTTTTATGTTTTTTTGGGGGGGTTTTGTTTCTTTATGTCTAAAGGAGTTAATCTTAAGAAATGAAAACTATGAAATTGATCAACTAAATCTAATGAAGTTTAATGTTGAAAACTAGATTTGAATGAAGGAATAAAATGAAATGTTCTTTAACTATTCTAAATTGCATAAAAATGAATCAAACTTTAAATGGTTAGAATCTGATCTAAAAACATAAAATTTATTCAAATGACTTTGATCTTATGGAATTAAAGCTAAATTCTATTCTCTCTTAATCTAATTCTACTCCATGGATTGAAAGCATAAATCATATGATTTGAGAATTGAAATGAAAATGCTAATCTAAATGGAAAGCAAATTCAAAGCAATTAAAAGGCAACTACATAAAATGACAAAATACTCAAATATCATTCAATTTTGGAAGAATGACAAAGTCATCTTCTTGATATTTTTTAATAAGCAATTGGTTATACATTTAATTAAAGATTTGATCTAAGAAAGAAATTAAAAATCATGTAAAAAGGAAACTAAACTAATGTATGACCAAATACTCAAATACCATTCAATTTTGGAAGAATGAAAAAGTCATATTCTTGATATGATTTAACAAGCATATGATTGCACATTTAAACTTAATCTAGGAAAGCAATTAAAATGCATGTAAAGGAAACTCAACTATTGTATGACCAAGTACTCAAATATAATTCAATTTCAGAAAATGACAGAGCCATACTCTTGAGATGATTTAGCAAGCATTTGATTATACATTTAATTGAAAATTTAATCTAGGAAAGCAGTATGAAAACATGTAAAGGAAAACTAAGATAACTGTATGCTCCAATGCTTCAAACACAATCCAATTTTGGAAAATAGAAGAACTAATTTCTTGAGATGCTTTGGTAAGCATAAGATTACATAGTTATTCTAAAACTAATTCTAAGAAAGCATTCATGAATTTAATCTATGAAACAGTAAGAAAATTAATCTAAGAATCAACTACAAAGCAATGTAAATTTAACTACGAATTGAGAAAACAAAGCTAATAAAATTAAACTAAAAACAACTAATAAAACCTCCTTTCTGTGTAGGGGCCCTTTGCAACAGAATGAGTTGAAATCCTAGCAGAATATGCGCGTATCAAGAAGGATCTGGAACAATTAAACATGGTCTTTGTTGTATCTTAAGAGACAATTCCTTGGCCATGAAAAGGAATCAATGCTTAAGACATTTTTTAACAATGTGTTAGAGAAGTAATTATATCAAGTGTTCTTCGTTCAATCCCTTTGGAAACTAATTATTTAAAACTCTTAATAATCGTGTATAATGAAAGACTCTACAATTTCATTAATTGCTGATATCCGAATGGAAAAGAAGAACTACAGAAGAAACTCAAAGTGATATGATGTAACACAGAATCTACAAATTTAAACTTCAGAATGAATTTATGGATAGAGAGGAAACTCAAAACAATATGTTGTAAATACATAATCTATTACTTTTAAGTTCCAGAGAGAATTTGTGAAGGGAGAGGAATTGGAGTGAAGGAGTGCAAATTAAGGTTATTTAACTCTTGCTCACAGTTGTAATTAAGAGACTAGAAACTACTTTAATTCACTTCATTCTAGGAAGAAGTGATACAAAATGGCATAGGAAAAATGAATCACCATCAACCGTTGCAGGAAACTTGATGCTTATTTCATTAATTCCTCAGAAAATTAAGTACCAAAGCTTTAGTCTTCTAGAGGTTCAAAACTCGGAACCCTTCTTCTTTCTTTCTGTCTTGCTTAAATACATCAAAAACAATTCGTAACTGCTAGAAATTCTTGAATCTACTTCGATTGCCTAAAATTTTAAAACTAATTATTACATTGTAATTGAGGACATCACTATAGCTTTGATCTTAACAAACACAGAAAAAAAATTAAAACTTGAAATATTATTCTTTTTGCTGGATCTAATTTGTTGCTGATGCGTCTCCCTAAATGTGTTGATGTGCTCCCTGACAGATCAGACATCCTTGTGTTGCATTTCTTCTAGAGTTCAACATTTGTATTTTCTGCTTGCTGTCATGTCTTTTCTATTTTTGATGTGGTATTCGAATAATTATGAAATAACGCCTCTTTTCCTGAATTTACCCAACTGTTGTGTTTCCAATAGTGCCATCGTATGCTCCTTTTGCCTGCCTCTGCGCTTCAAAAAATGTTATCATGTCCTCTTTTGCCTGACTCTGCCTCTTCTGCTTGTGACTGCAACATTCAGTCTTCCATTTATTTACAAGGCGCCACCACATACAACATTATTCTGCACGGGGTCGGGTGTTACCTGAGTCTACTGCCCACGTTCACGTTTCTATATAAAATAACGCAACTACAAGTAATCTCGAACTTTAAAAAAATTTAAATTAACCTTTGAATGGTATTGCGTCTGCCTTTCCATCGTATTTCAGCCTTCGACATTTATAACATATTCCTTAACGCCATTCCTCCTGAGCTCGCGATGTGCGATGTGAGATAAAGGTGGGGATGACATGGCAAGTGGAGGTGGGACCACCCGCAAATCACAAATCGGGAATTTTGTTATGAGAAATGGGAGGTAAGTGTTATGATCTGCGATATGCGAAGTGTGATGAGCTGAGGGTGACATGGCAAGACAGAGGTGGGACCACCCACAAATCATAAATCAATAGTTTTGCTATAAGAAACATGAGGTAAGTGTTATGATCTGCGATGTGCGAAGTGCAATGAGCGGAAGGTAACGTAGCAAGAGGTGGGGCTGCCTGCAAATCGCAGTCGAAAATTTTTGTTATGAGAAGCAGAGGTAAGTGTTAAGAGTTGCAAAGTGCGATTTGCGATGAGCGGAAAGGTCGACGATGCGAAAAGGTAAGTGGGTACCAATAAAGGTTTAGAGCGGAAAGAAATGAATTGTGAATGATAAAGGTTCATGCGGAAAGGTGAAAAGGGCTAAGGTTTTATCGCATCGAGGGTTTGGTGAAGGAGTGTAATGGAACCATTCACACCTCATCCCTGTGATTTGCTTATAGGGACCACTTTTATGCCTTGTGTGCGGTCACAGGCCAACAACATCTTCGCACATAATTTTAATACATCAACATATAAATAAAAAATTCTTTTTGGTATACAAAATTTTTACAATTTCTAACATATATGCTTTTTTGGTGCTTTGAGAAATGTTTCGAAAGTAAATGCAAATGAGCCACAACATCTGGCTCCACTTGGGGATAGTTATTTTATCCATGAAAGCACTAATAATCACAGATTAGTGCCTTATCCAATGGGCATGGAGTCAAATATTGCTTGGTGACATATGAACAATGAGCAATCTGGTATTTACAATGGTGGAATGCTGACTTTCAATTCTCAAAATAATGCTTCAAATACTGCCCATTCACAGGAAAATGTAGAGATTCTCCATCTAAATCTTCTAGGATGAAAGTATTGTTTGATCAGGCTTCAAAAATTTTGTACAGACCATACCAGAGAGGTTCAAACCTACCATGCTTTCCTTTATCCTCCCTTCTAGTGTCCCATCTTAATACTAAATATCCTGCTTGGAAGAGGATTTATTTTTCTTTTATGTCAAATATGGACTTCATCTATGCCTGATAAGAAATCAAACTATCTCTAACTTTGTTTTTGTTTTCACTTGCTTCAATCACCTTGTTCAATCTTCTCACTAGAGCATTAGGTTCTTCCTGAGCTTCTTGAAGCAAATAAATCACTGGTTTGGCCAACTGAGTAGGAAATAGTGCCTGAATTCCATAAACTAATTCATAGGGTGACTTTCCAGTAGACCTCTTGGTGGTTACTTAGACTGATCAAAGAGAAAACTTCAACTTTGAATCCCAGTCTTTCTAATTTTCAGTGATTGTCTTCTTCAAAATCCTAACCAGGGTCTTGTTTGAAGATTCTTCCAACCCATTCCCTTGTGGATGATATGCTGTGGAATGTGACAAGATTACATTATATGTTTGGCAAAAATAAGTGAATTGAGAAGAATTAAATACCTCTGCAATATTAGTTACAATCTTGATTGGACAACCAAACCTACTAAAGATGTTCTCCTCTAGAAACTTCATCACCACTTGGTCATTTACTTTCTTAGTGGGGATTGCTTCAACCTAGTTTGTGAAGTAATAAATGGTAGTTAGAATCCATTTGAACTGCCCACTTGATGGTGGATTTATATCTCCAATAAAATCCAGTCCCCACTACCTGAAGGGATATTCTATGAATACAGGGATAGGAGGTAATGGAGCAAGTATTTTATTCTCAACAAACAACTGACATTTACGACAACTTCTGACCAATATATGTACATATGCAAACAGGGTGGGCCAATAGAAACCTGACTTGAGGATTTTATGGGATGTGACCTTCCAACTATAATGTCCTCCACATACAATTTCATGATATTCCTTGATAACCTCAATGGATTCACCTTTAGTTAAACACAACAGAAAAATATCAGCAGGATCTTTCAAGTACAACTTTGCTTCTACTATAACATATGGCTGAGATTTAAGCTTGAGAGCTCTATATTTGGTTCTATTCAGTGAAGATGGACAAGAACAGAAACACAGGTAATGAAAAACATCTTTATACCAATCTAAACACACAAATTTGTATTGAAAACCTGTTTTGGGCTTATTTTGATCTTCTTCGTTGTCAGCTCCATTCACTTGTGCCAAGAGGTTAATCCCCAATGCTTGAAAATTTGTTTCTGTTAGAAACTTTGCTAAACCCTGTCCTTTGATTAACTCGTTGGGTTTAATTTCCAAATCATACTTCTGGATTTTAGCTATCCATTTTCCCCTTTTTCCTTCAACATCACTTTGAACCAGCACGTCCTTGACAACATAATTAGGCACATAAGCGGTTATTTGGGACTATAAGACATAGTCTGAAGGATTTGAGTGCTTTGACCAATGCATACACTTGTTTCTCCAAAATGTTATATTTGATCTCAACATCTTTGAGAAATTTTCTGAAGAATTCCATTGGCTGTTCCTTACTATCCTCATTTTTCTACAATAACACAACAATAATAGTAGTGGGGAAGCAAATGAAAATATTTGAAATACATTTTGATAATTGGGACTTATTAAAACAGGAGCTTCCTAGAGTGCTTCTTTTATTCTGGAAAATGCTTCTCTTGCTTCTTTATCCCACCTCACTTCTGCATTTTTCTTCAACATGTCAGTTATATTTCTTACAATCTCAACACAATTTGGTACAAATATTCTCAAAAATTTTATTTTTCCCAAAAATATCTAAATATATTTCTTGCTTCTGGGTAAAGGAATGGTCTGAATTGCCTCCACCCTTGCTGGATCAATCTTTACCCCTTGCTTTGAAGCTATGTGACCCAATAATTTACCTTCCTCCAAGGCAAACAAATATTTTTTGGGATTTAGTGATAGACCATACTTACTTTTCGAAAGTTTTTTGCAAATGATCCAGGTGTTCATTGTCTGATCTTGAAAAAATAGTTACATCATCCAAAAATATAACCACATACTTGTCTCCAACAAATGCTATGTCCATGGCCCTCTGACAAGTTGCACCTGCATTCATAAGACCAAATAACATCCTTGCATACATGAAGGTGCCCAAGGGGGTTGTGAAAGTTGTCTTTTTCTGATCTTCCTGATCCACTGCCACTTGATTATATCCAGAGAATCCATCAACCATAGACATCCTGTAAGATATTGTCACCTTCTATAAGACATAATCCATTTTAGGTAAAGGATAATTATCCTTTAGAGATGCTCTGTTCAAATTCCTGAAGTCCACACAATCTTATCTCTCCATTTTTCTTCCTCACAGGGACCAAATTCGAAACCCAATCTGAATATCTGAGAGGGACTATGATTTTTGCTTGCAACAATTTCTTCACTTCCTTTTCAATTAGAGCCAACTGTAATGGATTAATCTATTTGGACTTTTGTTTGTGTGGTTTGATTCCTTCTTTCAATGGGATCTTATGTTGTATTATGCTTTTATCATACGTTTTCAAGTCTTCATATGACCATGAAAACACATCCATATACTTTTTAAAGAGATCAATATATCTTTCTTTATAATTTTTGGGAACACCTTTGAATAATTTCACCATTTTTGGCTCCTGCTACGTTCCCAAATTACAATCTTCCATCTCTTCCTCTTGATGTATTTTCTTTGAATTAATAGCAACATCATTTGAATCAAACAGTCTCGTAAGAGGAACCAAACCTTTAGGGAGTACATTATCTTTCAACTGAATAATATTTTGATCACCTATTGAATTTTTGAAATGTCTTACCTCTATTTTTTGCTCTGTTTATTCTTCTTCTTGATCTATCACAACATCTTTAAAGTTTCCAATCATTGTCAAGAAATTATTTATTTTCTCATTGTCTTAAAACACCTGCTAATGTTTCACATTATCAGGAATAGAGGGTCTATGTATAATTTCAACTTCATACCTTAACCTTGGATTCATAGGTGGTTTGAAGGTGCTAGCTGCAACTGCTAAAGAATCTACCAATCTGTTCTCCTCCCTCTGAATAAACTTAAGATTGAAGGCTTCAAAATAGTTCTCTATCAGATCCAAAAATTCATTCCTATATGATCTTAATCTCAGATGCTTGGTTTGACTATGATTTTTAATCTATCTTATTATCAATTCAGAGTCACCAAAAATTGAAATACACTAAAATCCTATCTATTTAGAAACTTGAAGACTAATGATCAAGGCCTCATACTCAGCTACATTGTTTGTTGAATCAAAATCTAACTTGAAAGAAGAAGGCATGAGGTTACCTTCAAGCGATATCAACAAGAATCCAGGTCTCGTGCCTTCCTTGGAGTAGGCACCATCAAAATATCATTTCCAAATCTTTTTTGAGTGCAACCCATTATTTACAACTGCTGAAGAGAGCTGCCTCCCCGTGTCTTCAGAAAATTATGCATCTTCATGCCGCATGAAACATGAAATATATTTTATTTCTTGACTATAAACAAGGGAATTTCCTGCATCTTTCTTGGTAGTGGTCTTCACGGACCTAGTTTCCCTGTACAATATCCTTTCTTCCCCATTAAAGAAAGGAACGATAACATAAGTGAAATATAATTTTAGAACACCTCCCAAATTTTCTCCCCAAGATCTTGATAGGAGCATTCCAAACCTGGCTGGAATGTCAGCAACAACTATATCCATGACTATACTCTTTGCTGGAATTTGTGCCAAAGAAACTACTACATATTTAATTAACCCAACATATTTCACCCTTTTGGAATCAAATGAATATAGATCCCCATAAGGTTTGGTAATCTTTAAGTTTAGTTCCTTCATAACAGACAATGGCATGAGATTATGGGATGCACCTGAGTCCAACATACAATTATGGAGAGTAAAATCATGAAGCAATAGAGAAATAGAGAATGGTGGAACATAAGGGTCTACTTCTTCTACATGAGGACCAAAGGTGACAAACAAATTTTCTTCTTGTAAGTTCACAGTGTCACTTATATCTTCAATATGTGTGAGATTAATAAATTCTGAAATTTCTTTCTTGTAGACTGGTATTTTAGCTAATTCTAGAAGAGATACCTGAATTTTTACCTTCTCCAACTCTTTTTTCAAACTCAAAGCATGAGTTTTTTTAACATTCTTTTCAGTTTTTTCTTCACTCTTTCTAGAATTTTCCTCTTGTTCAGGTACAGGAACAACTCTCTCCAAAATATTAGTATCAAATAATTTTCTCTAGGAAGGTTCACCCTGCTACACATTTGTTTTATTAACTGAATTTATAGGTTGATCGCCATTACTAACTTGTTTTACAGGGTCCTTTTTTTGTGGAGTCCCCATTGGAGGAGGAATATAATCTTGTTGTTCACCTTTATTATCCTGCACTCTAGATCTCTTTCTAGACCTTAAATCATACTTTTTATGTAACTCAACTTGCATGAAATCTGTGAATTGTCTACAGTATTCATCCATTTCATCCTGACCTAAAGATACTTTAGCTTCAACATATTATCCCTCATAATATTCCTCTTCATCCTCTTCTATTGTGTACATAGCAGATATTTGATCTTCAACTTCTTTTTTATCATCTTATGCTGACTCTCTGGGTGCTGCTTCTATATACAATGGTGCTTGAACTTGGTCTTGATATTTTCTTTCCCTCTGTAAAATTTGTAGTGGTTGTCTTCTGAATTGAGGGTTAAATCCTCCTCGGTTTTGTTGTACTTTTCTTTGGGAGTTTTTACTTTCCAATTCCATATTAACTAGCTTATTTGAATTTTTTTTATCACCTTTGTCATATCTTCAATTCTTTGATCTTGTGATGATCCTTATTTTTCTTTCCCCTTCTCTTGGACTGGATGTTTCCCTTTCACCTTCCCAGTTGCAGTCATATTAGCTTCAATTTCTAAAGCATCTGTCCGTATATTCTCTAGAGTAGGGGATCTCCTTCCTCTAAGTGTGAAACTAAAATCAGATTCAAAAGCCCCAGCAAAAACTACCTTTTCTCCAACAAGAGGGGGCTTCATTTCTACAGGCAGACTATTATACAATTTATTGAACCTTTTGATAAAATCTATTATATTCTCATCTGGTTTTCTTTTGATTGCATTGAATTCTATTAGTGAATATCCATGATCCCTTTTTTCACCCCATCTCTGAGTGAATTGATTTTCCAGTTCTTCCCATGTATTAATAGAATAATTTGGAAATCCCTTAAACCACTTTCTAGCCCCTCCATCTAGAGACTGAACAAAAAGCCTCATTACAACATCAAGATGTTCTACATTCATATTTTCAGCAAAATTACAAAACACAAGCAAGTGTTTTTCTGCTGTTATTTCATCTTCTCCAGTAAAACATGGGAGTAATTTAAGATACTCTTGAGCCATTGCATTCATTGGTTGTGGAAGGTTAAGTGGAGCATATATGTTCAAAAAAAAGGCTAGTGCTGCCATTTTTGCACCTTGATTGACTATTCCTTGGTTAGATGCAGTTGATAAACCTATTTTGAAAATGAATGGAGGTGGAGGTAAAACTGATATGGGAGTGGGTTGATGGACAATGGAAGAGGGACCAACAACTGGAGTTTGTTGAGCTTGAGTAAAATTAAAAGAAACATACTCAAAGGAGTGTTCTTCAAACTTAGGTTCTTGAAAATAAATTGATGTGAAAGGTGAATCTTGTTCCAAGAAAGGAAGTACTTTAGAAATATCTTCAAACAAAGGATTACTAGAACTACTGTCATGAGCAAACAATGTAGGACTAGGTTTTGAGAGGGTTTTGGGTTTCCAAACCCTTTTAGAAACCAATCTTTCAGGGTCTGAAAAAGCAGAGACCTTTTGCTGTGGGGTATTTGACCTCGTGTGAGGCCTTTTGTGAGCCATAATTCTGATAATAACAAAAACAACCAAATATTTCCTCCTCATTGATCAACCAGAGGAAATAATGTGAAAAACCCAGGGAAAATAAACTTCGTCTTTTCGTCCCCGGCAATGGCACCAAAAAATATTGCATCTTAAGAGACAATTCCTTAGGCGTGAAAATGAACTAGTGCTTGAGACATTTTTTAACAATGTGTCACAGAAGTAATTATATCAGGTGGTCTTCGTTCAATCCCTTTAGAAACTAATTCTTTAAAACTCTTAATAATCTGGTATAATGAAATACTCTACAATGCCATTAACTGCTGGTCTCCGAATGGAAAAGAAGAACTGCAGAAGAAACTCAAAGTGATATGTTGTAACACATAATCTACCACTTTAAACTTCTGAATGAATTTATGGATAGAGAAGAAACTCAAAATAATATGTTGTAAACACATAATCTATTACTTTTAAGTTTTAAAGAGAATTTGTGAAGGGAGAGGAGTTGAGTGAAGGAGTGCAAATTAAGGTTATTTAAATCTTAGTCACAGCTGTAATTAAGAGACCAACAACCTATTTACTTCACTTCATTCCAGGAAGAAGGGACACAAAATGGCACAGGAAAAACGAATCACCATTAATAGTTACAGGAAACTTGATTCTTCTTTCATTAATTCCTCGGAAAAGTAAGTACCAAAGCTTTAGTCTTCCAGAGGTCCAAAACTAGAAACCCTTCTTCTTTCTTTTTGTCTTGCTTAAATACATCAAAAATAGTTCGTAACTCCTAGAAATTCTTGAATCTACTTCGACTGCCTAAACTGTTAAAACTACTTATTACATTGCAATTGAGGACATCACTATAGATTCGATCTTAACAAACACAAAAAATAGATTAAAACTTGAAATATTATTCTTTTTTTTTTATCTGATTTGTTGTTGATGTGACTCCCTAAATGTGCTAATGTGTCTCCCTAACAGATCATACATCCTTGCCCTGCATTTCTTCCAAAGTTCAATATTTTTCTTTTCTGCTTGTTGTCATGTATTTTCTATTTCTAATGTGGTATTCGAACAATTCTGCAATAATGCCTCTTTTCCCAACTTGACCTAGTTGTTGTGTTTCCAACAGTGCCACTGTATTCTCCTTTTCCCTGCATCTGTGCTTCAAACAATGTTATCATGTCCCCTTCTGCCCGACTCTGCCTCTTCTACTCATGCCCACAACATTCAGTCTTCCATTTATTTACAAGGCGCCACCACATACAACACTGTTCTGCACGGGGTCGGGTGTTAGCTGAGTCTACTACCCGCGTTCATGTTTCTGTATAAAATAACACAACTACAAGTAATCTTTGTCTTTAAATAAATTTAAATTAACCTTTGAATGGTATTGCGTCCGCCTTTCCATCGCATTTTTCCCTTCAGTGTTTATAACATATTCCTTGGCGCCATTCCTCCTAAGCTTGTGATGTGCGATGTACGATAGAGGTGGGGATGATGTGGCAAGTGGAGGTGGGACCGCCCGCAAATTGCAAATTGAGAGTTTTGTTATGAGAAACAAGAGGTAAGTGTTATGATCTGTGATGTGCGAAGTGCGATGAGCAGAGGGTGACGTGGCAGGACGGAGGTGGGCCACCTGCAAATTGAAAATCAAGAGTTTTATTATGAGAAACGAGAGGTAAGTTTTATGATCTACGATGTGCGAAGTGCGATGAGCAGAAGGTGACGTGGCAGGACGTGAGGCCACTCGCAAATTGTAGTCAAAATTTTTTGTTATGAGAAGCAGAGGTAAGTGTTAAGAGTTGCGAAGTGTGATTTGTGATGAGCTGAAAGGTCAGCGATGCGGAAAGGTAAGTGGGTACCAATAAAGGTTTAGAGCAGAAAGAAATGAATTGTGAATGATAAAGGTTCATGTGGAAAGGTGAAAAGGGCTAAGGTTTTATCACATCGGGGGTTTGGTGAAGGAGTGCAATACAACCATTCACGCCTCATCCCTGTGATTATCTTATAGGGGCCACTTCTCCGCCTTATTTGTGGTCACAGGCTAACAACATCTCCACACATAATGTTAATACATCAACATATAAATTTAAAAAAAAATCGATATACAAAAATTTTACAATTTCTAACATATATGCTTTTTTGGTGCTTTGAGAAGTATTTCAAAAGTATATGCAAATGAGGCACAACAGTCTTCGTATTATCAAAACAGAGTTTCAAGGCGTACAAAACATTCAAAAAATTAAGAGTGTCTTCCAATTTCAAAATGATAGGTATTTAAACAAATTTTAATGTAACTGTCTTGAGGTATTTCTACCTACAGATGGAAATTATAACTGAAACCTAGAAGCAAAATCTAAGTAGCTAACTCTCAATTTTCTTAGAGCAAATTGAGAGTCTTTCGTTCTCGGATCACGTCCTTTGACTGAAATTTTACCATGAGCATGGCACCTTTTTCTGTTGAATTCAAACATGTGGATAGGACAGGATCCATGTGTGGATCATTCCAAAGATGACCTTGTGACTCATTCCTTCATTCGCTCCTCAAAGCCTGTCAAACCATTAAAGTAGCTACAGAAACAACAATTAACTGCAAAATAGCATGCGTTCTGTAGCTGAGTTACAAAAATTTATTTTAATAACAATAAACATCAAAATATAAAATAGAGACCATTTAAATGCATTCTCTGAGATGAAATATGTCATTTCTCATTGATTGGAGTTATGGATTTATGAAAGGGTAAGGGGAAGTGATGAAAGAGGATGCGAGAGAAAGAACAATTTTGAGGTTCAACATATGCCCACTAAGAAGCCATTTCATGTCCTCATGAAATTACCAAAAATGTGAACTTATTCTCCTATTGAATTTTTTCAGATAACTCTGCTAGTACATCCATTTTTCTCTTCTTTCTTTTCATTGAGGTGACTGCCATCCTGGGCTTCCTCATAAGGAGTTTGTACTTGAGGTTAATGACTGTCTTGTTCAGAGATTTGTTCTTTCTTTTTAGATTCCTGTTTTTTTGGTACCATAGTCCCAAATGTAGGATGGTGTTATCAATGATGATTTTCTCCAATTAGTTCTGCAGTTTTAAAGCTTCATTTTCCTGTTTAATGTGCCTATTCAGTAACTCTAGCTCATATATTTCTTACTTGAGGGTATTAACCAGAGGTTCTTGTGGATTGATAGGCTATTCTGGCATACTTGGATTTACTTCTGCATTTCTTTTCTCCAATGACTCAATATATTCATATATATCTTGCTGTGTTGGGTCAATGCCTGGAGATCTTCTGCTTGGACTACCTACAAAATTATGTACAGGATAATGTGTAGGACTATGTGGAGGAGAGACATTAGTGGGTGATGGCACTTGAGGTTCCTCTATTAAATTCACAAACTCTGTTTCTTGTGATGGTGTCTTCTTCATAGATTTTCAGAGTCTAGAGCTTCTCCTTTGCTATGGAGGGTTTAAGGTTTCTTCATTTGTAACCTTGCTCTTCTTCTCTGTTTTACCTCTTGTCTTGAATCCACCATGTTTCTTATTTTTCATCAACTCTGCTAGGGTGAGTTCCTCTTCATCTTGTTGTAGTGGAGGTGAAGGTCTGTCCTCAGTGCTTGTATCAATCTTACTTATTCTACTTAGGCTACTCTGGCTCATCTTGGAAATGGTTTCTGATAAGGAAACTATCCCAAGAGTATCCTATAATTTTCAAATGAAATTCAAGAAGTATTTTTACCAACCCATGATGGTGCATAGTGTTATCTATCAACTGAATTCTTTTCTATACATTTGTGGACATTATTTTTAAACTATTTAGTAGAAATAAAGGGAGGTTTATTTCTCCATCCTCCAAAAATTTGATCAACAACCGGATATGAAAAACAAACATGCAAAAAAATCTGCCTTCACAAGTGATAAAATTATATAAGATTAAAAGCATATTTCTCCATTTTTTCTTGAGTGCTGAGCTAGGAATACCTTTTTTGTAAATAGAATTATCCATACCTGGATTCTTGAGAAAAACACTCCATGCTTCACTGTGAAATTATTTGTTTTTAAACCATCTCTCGCAAACTCTTGGGAGCTCAGTAGCTTCAGATATGAAAGCCTCGGTCACTGAAAATTTTATGTCTCCTATTTCAACCTCTATTCCGTTGAAAGACCTTACAAAAGACTTAGTGATCTCTTTATGGAACCTGTCAATTTTTTCTATAAACTTGAGCCATTTAACCTTCTGCAGTATCTCTTTGATCTGAGGATAACCCTCCATGAATTTAGCTCCCACTGGTTTAGTCATGACTATCAAACCCATGTCTTCTGTCATGAGGAGTCTTGCCTTCAAAATTGTTCTTCTCTGTGTGAAATGAATTGAGTTGCGAATATGGTTAAGGACATCAAGGGTTTGTAGGGAAATATGAGTGAAATGAATACTTGATGGGGTTTTAAGAAACATGGATAAATGGGTTACGAAAGTAGGATATGACCGTTAAATCATAAATGGTAAAATCTGTTATGGATTGTTATGAGATATGATGCAGATGACGTGGTCAATTTATGACATGATGTGAGTCCAAATCAAATCAAATGATGACATATTGAGGTAGCATGTGATCATCTACATTATATATTTTAATGTTTTGATCTTGTTATTTAAACAAATTTATGTAACATACCTTTAGAACTAACCTTTTTTTTCTATTTCGTTGATGTTGATTCTTCAGGTATCCTTTAGCATGATCTTCAAATGGAGTTCTCAATTTCTTGTGCTCAGTATGTTTACCTCAGTAGGTTGTAAAAAAATGTAACAGAGCTACAGAATGTGGTATAAGCTGTAGAATGTGGTATCAATTGTAGAATGAAATGACAACTGCAGAATAGAATGACAACTGTAGAATGGAAGTAGTTTTGTATCTACTTCTTTTATTGGTTTAGAAAAAGAAAGGGAACAAATATTTTTGGGATTTTTAGAATGGAATAAAAAATATAAGATGTCAGAACTCTGATTTTCATCCTATATTTTTCTGTATAAGGATGCCAATCATTGATTGGTTTTCACACTTATACAATATTTTTTTTTTGAATAATATATATATATATATATATATATATATATATATATATATGAAAAATAAAAAGAAGACTAAGTTGGGGAAGAAGAAGGATTATTCTTCACCAACTTCATATCAGTATTATCTTGGAAAATTTTGATAAACTCCTCCTTTGTAATTTGCTTGTGATGGAATTTTGATCGATGTCCATTCATAAGAAGAGTTACCTTTTCTTCATGAATTGTCATTATCCTGACTGCTCCATTGTAAAAGAATTTTTCAATCTCATAAGGCCCAAGCCAATGAGTCTGAAACTTTCCTTGAAATTATTTGAACTTTGAGTTGAAAAAAAGTTCCCAATCTCCTGCTTGAAACTTTCTTTCCTTTATATATTTATCATGCCATTTGGACCTTTGCTGCTGGACTAGATTGGTTCTTTGAACTACATCTTGCCTGATCTCATCAATCTCATTAATTTGATCCAATTTGTGCTTTTGGGCTTCTGGGATTCTGATAAGTCAAGCCCCAATTGGACTGCCATCTTGAAGTTTTTAATCTTAAATTATATAGGAAATAGGACTTGCTTCCCATAAACAAGTTCATAGGGATTATGTCCTGTTGTATTCCTCCATGTACTCTGGTAGGCCCATAAGGATTCAAGAAGCCTATCTGCCCAATCCTTCCTATGTAGATGCACAGTCTTGGTGAGAATTCCTTTGATCACCTTATTGGTAGACCCCACTTGGCCATTTTCTTGTGGATGATATGGAGTGTATTTCCTATGTTTGATCTTGTAATCCTCCACAACCCTTTGCACCAACTTGGATGTAAAATGAGTTCCCTGATCTGTCACAATTTCTCCCGGGACACCAAAACGAGTGAAAATATCCTTAAAAAGAAAATTAACTACCAAATTTTCATTAGCTAAAGAAATTTCTTTAGCCTCTACACATTTAGTGACATAATCAATACATCCCAGAATATATTTATTCTAATTAGATGGCAGATTGGTTGGTCCAACAAAATCCAGGGCCCATTTTTTAAATGGTTCGATGAGTACTTGAGGTTGTAAGGGCATTTCATCTGTAGGAATAGGTTTCCCCATTCTTTGACAACTGTCACACCTTTTGACATACTTCCTGGCATATTTAAATATGGATGTCCAATAATATCCTAAATGAAGGATTTTATAGGCAGTCCTCTTATCAGCAAAGTGTTCACCTTAAGGTTCATCGTAACATGCCTTGAGAATCTCAGGCATTTCATCTTCTCGAACACACCTTTTGATGATGAGATCTAGACCTATTTTATACAATTCATCATTAACCCATGAGTACAATGCACTTGTTTGAATAATTTTTCTTTTCTCTCTAGGAAACAAGTATGCAGGTAACTTTCATGTAGCTAAGTAATTAGCAATATCTGCAAACCAAGGAGATTTAGTATATATTGAAAAAAGGTATTCATCGGGAAAATTATCTTCTACTGGAGTATCATTTTTAACATTTTGAATTCTAGACAAGAAATACGCAACTGTGTTTTGTTTTCTAGGTCGGTATAGAATGGTGATATTGAATTCTTGCAGGAGTAATAACCATCTTGTGATTTTGCCATTAGTAATATATTTATTCATTAAATATCTAATTGTAGAATGATCCGTATGAATAAAGGTTTCATAGCCGGTAATGTAATGTCTAAATTTTTTAATAGCATGAACAACATCTAGAAATTCTTTTTCAATTACAGTGTAATTTAACTCAGCAGGAGTCAAATTTTTTCTTGTGTAATAGATGGCATAGGGGATTACATATTTTTGTCCTAATACATCTCCCAGAACTGTATCTAAAGCATCTGTTGAAATGTGAAAAGGTAGTTTCCAATTTGGACCTCTTAAGATGGGTGCTTCAGAAATTTTTATTTTTAAAGTTTCAAATGCCAATTGGAAATCATGATTCCAACTGAATTCACAATATTTGGTAAGAAATTTGAAGAGTGGGGATGCTATTTTAGTGAAATTTTCTATAAATCTTCTATAATACCCTGTGAATCCTAGAAAACTTCTAACATCATTTTGACAACTTGGAACTGATAATTTGGAGATGACTTCAACCTTAGATGTGTCAAATTTAATTCCATCTCCCGAAATGTGATGTCCTAAAACAATCCCTTCAGTAAACATCATAAAACATTTTTCATGACTTAATGAAAGATTTTCTTCTTTATATCTTTTAATAACCTTTTCCAATTTTTCTAGAGCTTCTACAAATGAATTCCCATAAAATATAAAATCATCCATACATACTTCCACACAATCATGTATTAGATTAGAGAAAATTCCTAATACTGCTCTTTGGAATGTTGCAGGTGCATTGCACAAAACAAAAGGAAGTACTCGATAGGCATAGGTTCCCCATGGAAATGTTAATGTGGTTTTTTCTTGGTCTTCATGTGCTACCTGAATTTGATTGTGACCACTAAAACCATCCAAGAATGAGAAATACTTCTTTCCTACTAATGTATCCAATACTTGATCTATGAAAGGTAATAAAAAAAGATCTTTTAGAGTAGCTTTATTCAATTATTGATAGTCAATGGATAACCTCCACTTACCATTCTTTTTAGGTACAATTACCAAGGGAGAAACCCATTGACTGTCTGAAATTGGATAGATGAAGTTTACATTCAACAATTTCTGCAATTCTTCTTTCACAATTTCCCTAAGATTTGGATTCATCCTTCTTTGAGGTTGTCTGATAGGCTTAAAGTTTTCCTCAATGTAGATACGATGTATAAAAGTCTTAGGAATATTTTCTTTCATGTCAGTGTATTCCCATGCATATGCAGAAGAATGTTGTTGTAATGTTTTGATTAAATTTTCTTGTTATAAATTTTTCAAGTTTTTGTTTATGTTCAAATATTTTCTCGGAAAGATTTCAACTGTAGAGTTACCAAATTATTCCATAGAATATAGAGACATCTACCTAGATGAAAAGTATTCAATATTGCATTGTTCTTGAAAATGATCATGTTCATATTCTGCGGATGATTCAAAGTTTTCTATTGACTTTAAGATTTGACTATCTTCACTAATACCAGAAATAGTAAAGAGAGGTTGTATATCATTATCATCATCAATCCATTCTTCATCTTCTATTTTTGTGATTTTTCTTGCTGGAGGATATAAAGTGAATTTTTTTGTTGAATTTCCATCAGAAATGTACATGTCACCAGATCTACAACTAATGAAAGCATCAGTTGTAGCCAACCAAAGTCTTCCTAATATTAGTGGATTTCCTCCTAGATTTTTCTTGGGGGTTAAAATCATAAAATCGACCGGATACTCCCAAGAGTCTAAGGATACTGAAATTTCTTCTAATACACCATCTGGCCTGATCACTGATCTGTTTTCTAGTTGTAGTAATGTAGGTGTATACTGAAGGTTTGGAAGCTTGAGTTGTTCCATGGTTTTTTTTCTCATGATGTTTATGGCTGCTCCTAAATCAATCAATGTATTTGGAATTTCAATACCATTGATGTGTGTTTTTACAACTGGACTTCCTAGATCTAAATATTTTTGTATGGAAATTTTTCCCATCATAATGTCTACAATTTTTCCTACTAACTGAATTCTTTTTATTTATTTTATTTTTCTCCCTGATTTCTTCATGCTCAACTCTCTTATTGTTTTGGCTAGAATTGGAATCTCTTTAATGGCCTGTAGCAAAATGATTTTGATACTCACATTTTTCAATTCATCTAGAAAATCATAATTGGGCAACATTATTTGTTTTTCTACCCCTCTATCAAATTGTAATCTTTCAGGAAATGGAGGGTTAGAAATAGATACTAATGGTTGCTCTATGATAGGAGTTGAGTTTATTGGTTTTCTTGTTTTTCAATTTCAGAATTTTGGTTCTATTGAAGAGATGTTCCTTCTTCATAACTTTTATTTTTCTGTAGAGAAATTTCTTCATCAAAATTATCTTGTTCTTGAATAACAATAGAAGGATTTTTCCTTTCTAATATTATACCAGATCTAAGTTGGACATCATTAAGATCTAGTAGAGTAATCATGTAAGTTGGAAATTTTTGTCCTTCTATGGTGTAAGCATTTTGAGAATTTTTATTATTTGGGTTTGGAAATGGTTGGGCAGGTAGTTGGTTTGGTATTTGTGGAAATGGTAATGAAATTTGTGGGTTTTGGTTTTGGAGTTGGGGTCATTGATTTTGTTGTGGAAATTTTTGGGGAGGATAGTTTGGATAGGATGGAGGATACTGGTAGTATTGAGAATATCTACGATAGGGGTTTTTCATTCCTCATGTCCAAGGTTGAGGTTGGGACCAAGGTTGCTACCAAGAATTCCAATTATTCTGTGGGGGCTGAGTATACATTTGGTTATTAAAACCTTGAGTTTGTGGCCCCTGCCATGGTCTTCTAGAGACAAAGAAAAGAGGTTCTACTGGATTTGAAGTTACCTCTTCCTAAAAAACAACCTTAAGACCTGGAATAGAAGGGAAACTCTTAGTTTCATGATTTTCTGAGCAAATAACACAGGTCTTTATGAATTTTAAATCAAGAGGACATTCTCTTAAGGCATGCTTCTTTTTGCATTTAGGACATAAAATAGTTAAGGCATCAATTTCAGCTTTCTGCTTATTTTGTAATTTAAGGGTGTCTATTTGTTCACTAAAACTCCCTAAGATATCTGTTTTAAATTCATCAATCATATTTCTAATTTCTGCCCTACTCACTGTTCCAATTGTATATTTATTCACTCTAGAGAGAACATGATCTCTTGCATTTTTCCTAGTTCTTGATTTTCCTCTTGAGAGATGAATGAATAATTCACCAATTTCAGGTAATGTGATTTGAGAGATTTCTCCCCTCGCCATCATATTGAAAATTTCTATCCATTCATCTCTAATGGCTTTTAACAAGAGAGCTTTTAAAGTATCTTGATCTAATTTTTCTATTCTAACTCTTTTTATGTTGTAATTGAATCTTTAAATTAGATCTTCCAGGTTCTCATCCTCTTTTTGCATCATCTTGAATACTTCATCCTTCTGATTAATGGGTATGCAATAATCCGAATATCTTTTTAAAATTGCACTTTTCATATCATTCCATGTCCTAATAGATTGTGTGATTAAACACATGAACCATTTTAAAGATGCTCCTTTAAGTGTTGCAGGAAATAAATTTAGTTTTTGAGAGTCTTGTAAGTAGTCATAAGATCTACACAAAACTTTAAATTCAAATAAAAAGGTTTTAGGATCTTCATTCTTTAATCAATGGAAATTTGGAAGAATGGAAGGTGAAATATTTTCATTGCGGCATTTGTATCCTCATTAACTATAGGAAATCCAAAAGAATTATCATCTTCCCTATTTCTTCTATTTTCTTCACCTCCTCCTCTATTCCCTATACCTCATCCTCCACCTCTTCCTCTATTCCCTCTATCTCGTCCTCCTCCTATTCTTACATTTTCTCCATTTATAATTTATCCTTCTCCTTCTCCTGCCATTGTAGATTCCTCAAAGCTAATATAAGGTTCTAACTATAAAGTTAATTGCTCTTCCTCTAGTTCTTCTATCAATGGGATATTGAAGAAAGTTTCTTCTTCTTCTTCCTCAGTAGGAATTTCTAACTCTTCAGCTAAAATGTGTTCTCCTGTAGAGGTAAAAAATGTTACTCCTTCTATTGGAGATCTAGGATCTTCTTCCTCTAAGACTGCCTCAGTGGATGAATTAGGAGATCCTCCTGGTTGGATTTCTGACGTTAAGACTTTAGGGAGTCTATGTCTAGTGAAGTATGGAATATGATTTTGAGATGGTGGTGTAGCACTACGTAGTCTAGGTGGGGTGAGTGGTGTTGTTGGAGTCAAACTCCTGCCTCTAGCTATGAATCTACCCCTAGTATCTCTTTCTCTACGCATGCCATTTTTTTTAGATGTAAGAAATAAGGTTTTGTAATCACACTTCCCCGAAAACGACACTAAAATGTTTAGTCAATTTAATGTCTTAAATTGCTACCATAAATTATCAACTGAGGTTAGTAATCTGACGAAGTGTGGTGCACTATATATGCTTATTTAACCTTCGTCTTACTTCGTTGTGTATGTTTTTATATTGTTTTTTGGGCGGTTTTGTTTCTTTATGTCTAAAAGAGTTAATCTTAAGAAATGAAAATTATGAAATTGATCAACTAAATCTAATGAAGTTTAATGTTGAACAATAGTTTTGAAAGAAGGAAGAAAAGGAAATGTTCTTTAACTATTCTAAATTGCATAAAAATGAATCAAACTTTAAATGGTTAGAATCTGATCTAAAAACAAAGCATTTATTCTAATGAATTTGATCTTATGGAATTAAAGCTAAATTCTATTCTACCTTAATCTAATTCTACTCCATGGATTGAAAGAATAAATCCTATGTCTTGAGAATTGAAATGACAATGCTAATATAAATGGAAAGCAAATTCAAAGCAATTGAAAGGCAATTACTATATGACCAAATACTCAAATATCATTCAATTTTGGAAGAATTACAAAGTCATCTTATTGATATTATTTAACAAACAATTGATTATACATTTAATTAAAGATTTAATCTAAGAAAGCAATTAAAAATCATGTACAAAGGAAATTAAACTACTATATGACTAAATACTCAAACACCATTCAATTTTGGAAGAATGAAAAAGTCATCTTCTTGATATGATTTAACAAGCATCTAATTACCCATTTAAACTTAATCTAGGAAAGAAATTAAAAAGAATTTAAAGGAAACTCAACTACTTTATGACCAAGTACTCAAATATCATTCAATTTCGGAAAATGATAGAGCCATCCTCTTGAGATGATTTAGCAAGAATTTGATTACACATTTAATTTAGAATTTAATCTAGGAAAGCAACATGAAAACATGTAAAGGAAAACTAAGATAGCTATATGCTCCAATGCTTCAAACACAATCCAATATTGGAAAATAGAAGAACTACTTTCTTGAGATGCTTTGGTAAGCATAAGATTACATAGTTATTATAAAAATAATTCTAAGAAAGAATTCATGAATTTAATCTATGAAACAATAAGAAATTTAATCTAAGAATCAACTACAAAGAAATGTAACTTTAACTACGAATTGAAAAAATAGAGCTAATAAAATTAAACTAAAAACAACTAATAAAACCTCTTTTATGTGCAGGGGCCCTCTGCAACAGAACGAGTTGAAATCCTAGCAGACTATGCATGCATCAAGAATGATTTGGAACAATCGCACATGGTCTTCGTATTATCAAAACAGAGTTTCAAGGCGTACACAACATTCACAAAATTAAGACTGTCTTCCGGTCTCAAAACGATCGGTATTTAAATTTTTTTTAATGTAACTTTCTTGAGGTATTTCCGGCTACAGATGGAAATTATAACTGAAACATAGAAACAAAATCTAAGTAGCTAACTCTCGATTTTCTATGTTAGAGAAAATCGAGAGTCTTTCGTTCTCGGATCTCGTCCTTTGACTGAACTTTGTCCACGAGCATATGCACCTTTTTCTGTCGAATTCAAATAGGTGGATAGGACGGGATCCATGTGTGGATCATTCCAAATATTCCCATGTGACTCATTCCTTCATTCTCTCCTCAAAACCTGTCAAACCATTAAAGTAGATGCAGAAAAAACAATTAGCTGTAGAATAGCATGTGTTTTGTAGCTGAGTTAAAAAAATTCATTTGAATAATAAGAAACATAAAAATATAAAATAGAGACCATTCAAATGCATTCTCTGAGATGAAATATGTCATTTACCATTGATTGGAGTTATGGATTTATGAAAAGGTAGGGGGAAGTGATGAAAAAGGATGCGAGAGAAAGACAAATTTTGAGGTTCAACAGGGACCATGGAAATGGATCCACAGTATGGTCACAACCATATGTATGGAAAGGATCATGTATACAATCATGAATACTCAATAACTCCATGCATCCTAGATAATAAAAAATGTGATCTAGGGTCTTAGTCTCTATCTCGATCCACTCATTGTACAAATATAACCATGTGAATAGATGTGTTGATTTCAAACATGGTAGAAACCACTTGATTACTGGTCGATGAGGTAAACCATTAACATGTGCTAGAGGAACCACCAATAACGATGATGGTCCTCAAGGTACAACAAAAAAATCTACAAGTGTGAATGAATGAGATGAATTTGAACACTTGCAGAATCATTCGATTGGAGGCCAATGATGTGAACCTGTCATTGAACATGAGGAACTTTCCATTGAGGCATGCAAGATCCAAGGTACTGAGAATGAGTTTCTAGACCACCTTCCTAGATAATGAGCTGAAGTCGACAGGAAGTGATTCGTTGAAGGAGGGCCATAATGATTCCCACATCATCGACATGAAATAGAGGATTTCTCAAGATGACAGGAGTGATTAAGGATTGTTGCAGAGAGGGTCAAATAAGTAGACGATGTTTGACTTTTACAGTTAGGACTTCTCTTGAACATATCAGCGATACAACTCCAAAGTTTGGAAGCAATTGAATCAAAATGGTATCAAAGGTCATGGTGACAACAGATGATGATCGAATGAGAGGGAAATGGATTTCCCAAACCCATGAATGAAAATGATGATTGAAGGATATCCCCAACCCGACATGAAATTCAGATGAGTGTCATGTTCAAGAGTGACATGTTGCCTTTGGTACAAAATACAAAACATGCTTTAATTCCATTTCCCCCCACTATTTATAGCGAGTACCTCTTTATTTTTTATAGCAAGCTTGAAGACGATACCATATGCTTAGCATATAAGTTCATCCTTCAGATGAATCCATCATAGTAAGTTAAAAGAGTCCTAGGAAGGAGTAACTCGACATCGTCATGGTGATAAGTCCTTGGCCTTTTAAGTTTTACGAGTTCGATGAAGGGGTAATTCGACATATTTTTCATGTTTAGGGGGTTTGAAAATTAGCGGAAAAAAAAACTCAAAAGGGTCCCTTTTTGTAGATAGTCCCTCGAATCCGAAAAGGTAGAAAATAATATCTGAGAGAACCTCCTGATCATATTTGACCAAGGTATTCATTTTTCGTAATTATTCAACCTCAGCCCGAAAAAGGGGTAAATATATACTGAGATGACATCGATTCATTTATTTAATGAATCGAAAGGACAAGTGTTCGACAATATTTTCATGTTTCGAGAGTCAGAAAAGAGATTAAAGTTGACTCCAAGGGGGTTCCTTTTTCATTTGTTTTCAGGAGTCCGAAAAAGTGATAAAAGGTAACTCGTTATTCACCATTGACCAAATTTGATTCATAATGACTTGCTTCTGCACATGTAATCAAACGTCACATTGATCGAGAAAAATATATAAATATGGCTAAAAGTACTTCATAAAATGATAAAACCATTTTTTAATAAAAAATATTATGTAAAAGTCTTTTAATAGCTAAAAGTAAAAATAAAAAATACTTTTACCATTTGAACTTTGACATATCACTTTTCCCTCCATTTTTTTTGAACTTCAGGCACACCGTTCGACCAATCCAGGCCACAATTTTGTGATCCATCTATTGTACGTAATAGTTCTTCCCTTCGCTTGCATTTTACCTCTATTTTCAAGAAATTTTATCGAATTTTTATTTTCTGGTTAAGGAGCCCTTGAAAAACTAGGGCACGTGGGAGACTATTGTGAGTTTCACCTATCTGGTCTAAGCTAATCGCCTTGACCCTTAAAGTACCAATATGCTTCCAGTGCGTGAAAATTGCTAGAAAAACACGCTGACACTGAGAGAAAATTTGTTTTGTTAAATTCTCAATTGTCACCTAATGTTTTTCCAAATTTACTCCATGAAAGATTTTTAATCCTTGTTAATTATTTTTTGCAGGAGAATCATGGAAATAGAGTGTAAGGAAAGGGGCCATGAGGCTGAGGATCGAGAAGGAGCTCAGGATCCAAACTGCATAAGAGAACTATGTAACTGCAGTTTGTTAAAATTATTTTTAACACTTGGATGCGATCCCAAGTGGATCTACTGCAGTTCTTGGTAAGATGGTGGGATATAGACCGCCAAGTATTCGTGATCAGTTTTTAGGACCTAGAGATATATGTATCTGACATATATTTCATCACCGATTTTTCCAGGAGGGGACTACTGGTCCATTTATCAGGATCTAGACCAAGTGGCGGTAACACATATATAATTATTGCTAGACATTGTAGTGACGGGTCTCAAAATACCAAGAGTGGAAAAACTAACATAAAAACTATCAATTATCCAAATCTTTGTTGAGATTGCAACAATATTACGAGCTTAGTGGAAAGAAGTCGCCTTCACTAAGTGGGCCCGCAGGCTATTTTTGGCGCATAGTCTATTTTTAGACATGTCGATCATATTCTATGAGTTGCAGGATGCTATTTGTGGATGGTTGGTCAAGTTGGAAAAATAGATGGACTTCTATTTTTAGACATATTGGGCGGAATCTATTTTTAGATTGCCAGTCTAAAAATAGATATGTCGAATATTATCAGCTCTTAATAATATTTGGACTATAAACATTATCTTATTCTCTTGGAGCACTTCAGTTAAGTGCATAGATGTGGCACAGGAGCTGACAAAAGGAATTACGCTATTCCTGAGGGTCAAGTGGAGCTATTGCATGGATACTTCAGTTATAACTCATGTGACAGAGTTTGGTGGAGTTAGTAGAAGTAGTTAATGGAGTTGTGTTTAGTTTAACTCAGTTAGACACAGTTGAGCTAGTTGTATCTAGTCTAACTGATTGATACACTAGTGAGAGTTGTGAGAATTAATTAATAATTAATTCACTAAATATTAACTCATTAATCAACTGAAGAATACATCAGTTAACTATAGTGCATGGATAGTTTCAGTGGAGACCAGTGGAGAGGTAGGTGAAAGAGCAGTGTGACTATCAGTTGTGACTATACTGGTGTATGAGTTTGCACCACACATTGATGGAGATGCCAATGAGGATTGCGCAGTGCAAGCCAGGTGGATTTGAGTTCATTCAGAGCCCATATTCAGCAGGGATTGCGCAGTAGAGGCAAGCTAGCAAGTGGCAGAGATCGGTGCATGGGATTTGCTAGATCAGACCTGATTAGTGTGTAGCAATTGGAGATTGTACTAAGAGCTTGTGAGGAGCTTTGTATGATGATTGTTACATGATCTATATGACATATAATATACAGATAGTTGGGGGTTTTCATCTTTAAGCTTTCCCATAAATCACTGTGTTCATATGTGTGAATTTTTATGGCTTTAATGTGTGCATGCAATTGATTTAATTTTCGCAAGTAATGATCAATAGTAGAAGAGATTCTGTATTGTGCATGAAGTCAAATAGTGTGTGATAAGGAGAATCTCAGATGTATAACGCATTAGTTATATAATTTCTACATGGTATTGGAGTAGTATTGATCATTGGAGCAATTGTAAAGCATTGAAGCTGTTGAGTTTTGTGCTGGTGGAATTCGAATTTGCAGTAGTGTTTTCTTGGTGTCGAAGTTGAGATGTCTTTCAACATATTGCGATTGGAGTATGCCCTTGAGGGAAGCTCAAATTATATTGCATGGAAGGACAAGATGGAGGCGGTGCTGGAGGATAATGGGTTGAAGGAGTTCATAGATGAATAAATTCCAAAACCTGCTTCTAGCGATGCTGCCGCACTTAACGCACAACAAAAGAAGACAGAAAAATGTCGAAGGATTTTGTTGGAAGGTGTGAAGGATCACATAGTGTCCAGCCTTCATGGTAAAGCTTCTCCATTCTTGATGTGGAAAGCTTTGACAGACTTGTTCCAAAGCAAGAGTGACCAGAGGAAGTTTGTGCTCAAGGATAAGCTCAGGAAAATAAAAATGGAGAAGGGCGAGAGTATACCCAAGTACCTCACGAAGTTTGTCCAGTGCAAGGATGGGATTACTGTAGATGAAGAGGACTTGGTGAGCTTGGCTCTCCTTGGGCTTCCGAAGAGTTGGCATTCCTATGAGGACTCTGTCAATGGTTGGGAGAAACTACAAGGATGGGAGCGACTTTGGTTGGATCTTGTGCAGGAGGAGATAAGGCGGAGTACCAGGGACGGATCTTCATCGAAGAATGAAGATGAAGAAAATTGCGCTTTGGCTGCCAAATCAATGAAGGGGAAGAGCAATAAGAATGCTTCTCAATCTGGTGCGAAAGGCAAGAAGCAGGACATGTCCAAGGTGAAGTGCTTTCACTGTCACCAACACAGACATTTTGCCACTAATTTTCCACAGAAGAAGAAAAATAAGCAGGCTCCTGGATCTGTAGCTGGAGAGGCCTTAGCCTCGTAGTTTGAGCTAGATTTTTCTCTGATCGCATGCTTGGTCTCAAGTATGATGGGTTCAGTGTGGTTTCTTGACAGTGGTGCGTCTTTTCATATGATCGGAGACAAATATTTGTTCAGTGATCTGGATGAGAAGGATCTTGGAGTGCACATCAAGATGGGTGATGATGGTAGATACAATGCGACTGGTATTAGGACCATTTCCTTTGAGAGGGAGTCTGGTAAACCTTTCATATTGAAGGATGTCATGCATGTTCCAGGATTGAAGAAGAATCTGATCTCGGTGGCCATGTTAGAAGACAAGGGATATGATGTTGTCTTTAGTGAGGGAAAGAATTTCTTGCTCAGTAAGGCAACTGGTGAAACCCGGAGGATAGGGGTTCGAGTTAAGAACCTTTATCAGTTGCAGGTAGATGGATGCGCAGCAATGGTAGGCAAGGCAAAAGGAGTGGTGAGCCGGGATGAGGGCGAGCTATGGCACAGGAGATTGGGCCATCTTCACCATGGTGCTTTGAAAATTTTGCAGCAGATTTCTACCGGGCTTCCCAAGGGTACACTTGCGCGATCGGATGGGTGCGGAGATGTACTTTGGGAAAATTTGTGAAAACCACCTTTCACGAGAAGGATAGTCATGCCACGATGATCCTTGAGAGAATTCACACAGACGTGTGTGGACCTTTCTCAGTAGCTTCGACAACAAAGCACAGGTATTATGTGATATTTATTGATGATTTTTCTCGTAAGTGTTGGATCTTCTTCATGCAGAAGAAGAGCGAGACATACTCAAAGTTATGTGAGTTCAAGGCACTAGTTGAGAAAGAATCGGGGAAGCAGGTGAAGGCTCTAAGGAGTGACAAAGGTGGTGAATTCATCTCTGGCGAATTCAAGGATTTTTGCAGCATAGAAGGAATTCGAAGAGAGCTCATAGCACCTCATAACCCACAGCAGTATGGGGTTGCTGAGCAGAAGAACAAAACGATCGTGGGTGTTGCATGGGCGATGTTGCATGATCAGGGCCTACCCATAAACTTGTGGGTACAAGGGCATGCAATATTGTGGTTTATGTGCAAACCTATTGTCCTCAAAGGGAAGTCTTAGGCATGAGTACACCCGAGGAGGCATTTTACATTAGAAGCATTATTTTCTCATTTGAAGATTTTTGGCTCACCTGTTTAAATTCATGTGACGAAGGATGCCAAGAAGAAGCTGGAGCTGACCGCAGAGGTTGGGATATTTTTTGGGTACACAGAAACACCCCACAACTATCATGTGTATTTTCCAGACAGTTGGAAGACTGTTGTGCAACGGGATATAAAATTTCATGAGGAGAAAGCCATGAAATTTTCGCTTGAGAGGGAGCCACACTTGCATGCAGATGAGGAGCTATTAGTTCCTAAGGATGAGCCTCGGGATGTGGATCAGCCACAAGAGGAGGTTCATGGAGTGGAAGAAACCACTCATGCAGCGATATGGCTCGAGAGGGCGAGCCGCACTACAGAAGCTGAGCGACTGAATCTTGATGCAGAGAAGATTGTAGGAGCACCTACATCACAGCGCAGACAGAGACAGTCACCTGACCGATATACTGGATACATGGCTATGATGAGCAAGTGTATCATGACAGAACCATCCTCTTTTGAGGAAGCTGTGGAGGACCCTGCATGGGTAGATGCCATGGTGGAAGAGTATGATTCGATTGTCAGAAACAGTGCATGGGAGATTGTCCCAAGG
Source organism: Pinus albicaulis (assembly GCA_034641835.2). NCBI lineage: Eukaryota > Viridiplantae > Streptophyta > Pinopsida > Pinales > Pinaceae > Pinus > Pinus albicaulis. Next base: position 52,950,858 of record MU968411.1, read on the forward strand.
CCGGAAGGGAAATTAGTGGTAGGTTTGAGATGGATATACAAAGTGAAGCAAGCAGCTAACGGGAGTGTGGAGAAGTACAAGGCAAGATTTGCTACCCGAGGCTTCTCACAGATTGAGGGGATCGATTATGAGGAAAACTTTGCACCTGTCACAAGGTATTCTTCCATAAGGATGATTCTTGCTCTCTCAATGCAGATGGGGTGGCACATTCATCAGATGGATGTGAAGACTGCGTTCCTCAACGGAGTGATTGAGGAGGAGGTGTACATAGAGCAGCCTAAAGGTTTCGAGATCTTTAGCAGCGAGTTGCATGTGTGCAGGCTCAAAAGAGCACTGTATGGGTTGAAACAAGCACCTCGTGCTTGGTACACATGGATAGACAATTATTTCACTGGACTTGGTTTTACCAAGAGCGAGGCGGATCCCAACCTGTACCAGATAGTGGTTGAGGGTAAGTTGCTGATCATTGTACTTTATGTAGATGATTTGATATTGACTGATGATGAACAGTTGATACTCTCATGCAAGCCTGATCTTGCAAAAGAGTTTGAGATGAAGGACTTAGGCCTCCTTCATTATTTCCTGGGATTGGAAATTTGGCAATGCAGTGATGGACTGTTTGTGTCTCAAGGAAAGTATGCCCGGGAGATACTGGAGAAGTTCAACATGCATGGCTACGGGGGGGCCCTGTTGACACTCCTCTTCCTGGTGGTTGGAGGAAGAGGATGCTACATCGACGAGAAGGTAGTGGATGCCACTGTTTACCGACAGTTGGTTGGTTCACTCATGTATCTAGTCAATACATGACCGGACATATGCTATGCTGTTAACCAGCTTTCACAAGATATGGTTAAGCCTACCAAGATCTTTTGGAAGGCGGGGAAGCATGTATTGAGATATCTCAGAGGCACATTGGGATATGGATCTTGGTATAGACAGGAGGATGAGTTGAGGCTGCATGGCTTCACGAACCGGTATCATCATATCAAATATTGTGTGCAGCGGAAGATCATGTTACTTTCATACATTCCTACGGAGAATCAGGATGCTGATATCTTGATGAAGGCGCTCACCAGGAGAAAATTCGAATACCACAGACACAGGATCGAGGTGGCAGATAATCCCTATCTTGTTGAGAGGGAGTGTTGAGATTGCAACAAGATGATGAGCTTAGTGAAAAGGGTCGCCTTCACTAAGTGGGCCTCCTTCTTTTTTTTATATTTTTAGACTATGTCTATCTTTAGACATGTCGATCATATTCTATGAGTTGCAGGATGCTATTTGTGGATGGTTGGTCGAGTTGGAAAAATAGATGGACTTCTATTTTTAGATATATTGGGCGGAATCTATTTTTAGATTGCCAGTCTAAAAATAGATATGTCGAATATTATTAGCTCTTAATAATATTTGGACTATAAACATTATCTTATTCTCTTGGAGCACTTCAGTTAAGTGCATAGATGTGGCACAGGAGATAACATAAGGAATTACGCTATTCCCGAGGGTTAAGTGGAGCTATTGCATGGAGACTTCAGTTAGAACTCATGTGACAGAGTTTGGTGGAGTTAGTAGAAGTAGTTAATGGAGTTGTGTTTAGTTTAACTCAGTTAGACATAGTTGAGCTAGTTTTATCTAGTCTAACTGATTGATACACTAGTGAGAGCTGTGAGAATTAATTAATAATTAATTCACTAAATATTAAATCATTAATCAACTGAAGAATACATCAGTTAAGAGGTAGGTGAAAGAGCAGTGTGACTATCAGTTGTGACTATATTGGTGCATGAGTTTTCACCACACATTGATGGATATGCCAATGAGGATTGCGCAGTGCAATCCAGGTGGATTTGAGTTCATTCAGAGCCCATATTCAGCAGGGATTGCGCAGTAGAGGCAGGTTAGCAGGTGGCAGAGATCGGTGCATGGGATTTGCTAGATTGGACCTGATTAGTGTGTAGCAATTGGATATTGTACTGAGAGCTTGTGAGGAGCTTTGTATGATGATTGTTACATGATATCTATGTCATATAATATACAGATAGTTGGGGGTTTTCAAATTTAAGCTTTCCCATAAATCACTGTGTTCATATGTGTGAATTTTTATGGTTTTAATGTGTGCATGCAATTGATTTAATTTCCGCAAGTAATGATCAATAGTAGAAGAGATTCTGTATTGTGCATGAAGTCAAATAGTGTGTGATTAGGAGAATCTAGGATGTATAACGAATTAGTTATATAATTTCTACACTTTTAGGACAATCCTTTACACTATTTCTCGAGTGTCAGGGGTGCAAGCCCTTCATGAGGTGAGCAAATCTCATTTTCAGTATACATTGGATTGTATGAATCTAACGGTTTTTAACTGGTGCGAGGGATTTCTCGTTAACATGAAGGATCGACTCACCAGGTGCAAAATGGTGAAGTTGAAACAATTTGGATATGGTTTGATCCTGGTGACTCTCTTCTTAGAGAGGGTGCCATTGTTCCATTGCCATCGGATACAGGTGGGAACTCTTATGTTGAGGGATCCACAACTTTAAAGATGGAGCAAGTTGATGCCTCGCCATGGTGGCGGGCAGGAGATGTCATTACTCCCTATTTTCTTCGAATGGATACGCCAGCAGCTGATCATGATTGAGGACTATCCATACATAGGGATTGATTTCAGGGAAGATCTTGATCTTCCTCAACCACCGGGAGGACAATGGGATGACCTCGGTAAGAATTGTTTTTAATTTTTTTTCAATATTTTTAATTTTTTATATGTGTGCCAAGAGTTTAACTTATGATTATATTTTGCAAATGTTGGAGAAGTGAGGCCTCCAGGGCTATCTTAGGGAGCACGATGGTTTTTTGTCATATCGAGGAAGTTATTTACGATGAGGGTGCTAACCCTATAGTTGAGGTGGAGTGTAACCTCTTAGTTTTGACCAGAGGCACACCAAATTATGCTTTTGTCAATGATATCCCACTGCGATATCAAAGACACGCTACGAGGGTTCCAGCTAGACTACCTCGACTATTAGGTCAAGTGGTCAGAGTTGTTACATACAATCATCAACATCACGCGAGAGGATATATATACCTCTTTAGTTATTTTTACTGCACTTATGTAGGCTCATATTGAGAGACATGCTTACGCATCCTCTCCTGTTAGTCTTTAGGCCTTACGGCTCGAGAAGCCATGTGTCCTGGAACACATATTTTCACATTTTGATGTACCACACTTTTTGCAAACTCGATACTGCTATCTAATGTGCTTGTCATTACGATGTTTTGGTTTTTACATGTGATTCAAATATTTATCTAACACATAATTCGCTAATTTATCAGTTAATGTATTCAAATGTATTGGAATATGTTGATAAGTAATGTAATCAAAATTTCATTCTAATAATCGAACACGTAGATACATTCGTAATATTTGAGGGTTTCTAACTAAATAATGTCCATTCAATTGTAGCACAACGAGTTGCGAATCGAGTTTAACAACCAATGCTCTAATACCAAGAGAAAAAAATTCTGATAATACTTTTATAACCACACTATATTCGATACTTTTGTTAGTTGTTCGACCCAAACATATGCCTTGTAAATTCACTAACTCGCCATTTGGAGAAAAAATTTCCCATGCTGCAGAAGACAAGTTCTATGTACTATGACAAGCGCCATAAAAAAAACTGATATAATGGTTTGAAGACATCTACAAACCAAGTGGAACACAGGGTAAGTAGAAGAAAACATGTCCGCAAAAGCAAAAAATCACATCAAAATTTAACTGTACACTAATAAATTACACACACTAATATACAAAGTATTTACACTAAATCAAGCATAATAATTTTTAAGATAGAGTCTATTTCGGGGCTCAACCAATTGATTCTCTTCATAATTGACCAACTCATAGGCGCCTTTTTCTAATAATCGTTTAAAGATATAGGACCCATGCCACATTGGTTCAAGTTTTCCAGCCCCAAACTTGTCATGGGCTTGATCATATAGTAAGACCAAGTCACCTTCAGTATAAACATGCAAAGTCACAAACTTATCATACTGTGCTTTAACTCGTTTCTTCTGAGCTTCGATAACCGAAGTGGAAATTCGTCAAGTCTCATCGAGATGTTCGAAGTAAGGAAATCATTACTCTTCCGGTGAAGTACGAGAGAGTAACTCGATATCTAGCTTTAGTGAATTAATTTCACACTTGATTATGAGAGTGGCTTCTATACCATACGCCAATTGAAAAGGTGTGAATTCGGTTGATGTCTTAGCTAAAGTTTAGTATGCCCATAAAGCTAAAAATAACATAATATGCCAATTTCGTTTGTGCATCCCAATGATTCGTTGAAGCATCATGACCAAAACTTTTTTAACGGCTTCAACTTGGACATTGGACTATGGATAGTAAGGATTTGAGTTGTCTTGATGCAAACTCAACTGAGTAGTAAGCTATATCATCATGTAATTTTGAAAATGAGAACCATGGTTAGTGACTATGGCTTTTGGGACACCAAATCGATCTATGCCATGATTAAAAATAAATTTCACCTCAGTTTTACCTTCAAAATTGTATGTAGGTATTGCCTCAGCCCATTTTGCAAAATAATCGTTGTCAGTGATAATATAACCATGCCCCCTAGCCAAGCGAGGGTTACAGGTCATGAAATCGATGCCCCATTTCGCAAAGGGTCTGGTAGTAACAACTGGGTGTAAGGGAGAAGGTGGGGTGCATTCTTTGTGAGAATATATCTGGCATGCATGACATTTTTGAATGGCAAGAATGAAATCCTTGAAAATTGAAGGCCAAAAATAAACTATGTGAAGAATATTTTGAGCAGTAGTGTAACCTGACATATGACCACCACATGCCCCATAGTGATAATCATTCAATAATTTCTTAGCTTCCTCAAGAGTCAAACATTGATGAAGGAAAAAATCTAGAATAGTACGATATAAAGTATCCCCAATAATGTGATAAGGTTGGGACTAGTGTGAATTCGGCGCCACTCAGAGTGAGACAACTCTAGTTAAAATGTTTGGTTTTGAAGATATATAATGATAACTCCATACCACAGATTGAGAGTACTAATGAGAAAGAGTGATTAATCTAGAATCATTTTAGTAAAAGGAGTAAGCGGAACTGCTGATGGAAGAGCACAAATCAACCTAGTAAAAACTAGTGATTTCTTTAACTTAGCTTTAACAAACTCTAAATCGAAATCATGTAGAATAAAAATCCATTTGGAGTATTTTCCCCCAAGAAAATGACGATTAAGGATGTAATTCATGGGGTTATAATATGAAATCATAATAGTTTTTCGTAGTAGAATATAATGGTGAAAACGTTGGACAATATGAACAGTTGCCAAAGCTAGATTCTTTACATGAGTGTGACGAGTCTCAACATAAAAGAGATTTTGAATCAAGTAGTAGATAACATGTTCATTCCCATAGTCATCTTCCTAAACAAGCACCATGCCAATGGTGCTGTCAGTGATGGCTAAATATAGGAAGTAATCACGACGATAATCAAGGGGGATGCAATAAAGGAACACTAATGAAGGTTGTCTTAAAAGCATCAAAAGAAGTTTGAGCAGCTTCATCCCAAATAAATGGGACCCATTTTTTCAACAAACGAGTAAATCTTTTAACAAGCTCTGCATAATTCTAGACAAATCAACAGGGAAAGTTCTCTTTCCCCTACAAAATTTGCAATTGATGTAAAGAATATGGAGGAGGCAAATTGATGATAGCCCTGAATTTCAGTGGATCGATTGTGATGCCTTCCTTAGAAACCAGAAATCCTAAGATAAGACCACATTTAACATAGAAGACATACTTATGAGGATTCAACCGAATGTTTTAGTGTCTACAACAAAGAAATATCGCTCAAAGGTTAGCAGGATGATCTTGACGTTTTGCAGAATGTGCAGGAAGATCATCAAGATAATGCTAGATTATATGCCTAATATCATGAAACACATAAGACATATCCCCATGGATGGTAGCACCAACATTATTTAAACCAAAAGGGAGATTTTTATATGGAAATTTCCCCCAAGGACAAATAAATGCAACTTTATGTTGATCAGTGGGGAGAATGTTAATCTGGTTATAGCGAGGAAAACCATCCATAAAGGAAAAAATATCACTCCCAGCACATTCATCGATTATCTGGTCGATAAAAGGAGTGGGATAATTATATTTAGGAAAAGCCTGGTTGATATCACGATAATCAACACAAATGTGAATAGTTCCTTGATTTTTGGTAACAAGAACGATATTAGAGACCCATTCTGCCAATGGTATACGGTAAATGAATCTAGCATTGAGAAGTTTTTCAACCTCACCCTTTATGGAAACTTCCTTTTGTTGATTTAATAGCATCAAGAAGTTTTCCAGGTCTCAAATTTTGAGGAGAGGCTTGGACAACAGTATTCCAGAGAACCCCGAAATCGTTTGTTGAAATTCTACTTGGATTTTTCTTTATTAAAATAATTAATTATTTTAAAATGATCCCTAAGTCTAAACTTAGGGAAATTAAATAATTAAAGGGTATTAATAAAGCAAAGTGTGAATCTTCCAGGAAATGAAGATCAAGTCATATTTTAATATGAGCCATTGAATACAGATATAATCTGGGCCGTTGATTCATCAATGAGAAGACTATAAGAGAAGGCTTGAGGGTCATTTGGAAAATAAGACGGGCACATTATTAGTACCTGAAGGTAATCAATTATGAAGTAAGAGAATTTGATTTCAAAGGGTGAGTTGGTAGAGGCGGGATTGAAGAGACAAAAGGAGGAGGGAAAAGTCAGCAGAGACAGAGAAGAAGGAAGACAAAAGATGAAGGGAAGGTAGCATTGAGCAGTAGCACTAGCCCTCCACATAGACTTATGTAGTCCAGGTAGTGATTGTGTAGAGGAGCTACGCAGATTGACGTAGAGGGTGCAGGAGGTCATCCCATGTGTCAAGAATTATTTTGGATTGTCCGGAAAATTCACATTAGGTGTACGCTATTGATTATGATTGTCATGAATTCTGTAAATGATCTTTTCACCACTGAATATTAATACAAACCTTGATCTGCTGCACTGGTTTTCCCACATTGGGTTTTTCTAGGGACAATTGTCCAAAAATAACTGTGTTCAAGTGGTTGTTTCTATTGTGCTAGATGTGTTTTAATTTGTTCTTATGCTTTTGATTAGAGTGAATGTTGCAGCTGTGTTTACTTAAAAATTTAATGAAGCATCTATAAATAACTTATCATAATAAGTAGGCGAAATAAACCAACTACTGTAGTAGCAATTTTCAGAGTGAAAATTTCACACCTTTCTCAGGTGCACTGGACGGAGACATTGATGAACATGTTTCTCTTCCAGATAGGTAGGAATTTCATGCACCATGATACTAGGATCAATGTCAGGCATTTCTTCATATGACCAAGCAAAGAAATCACTGAATTCTTTAAAAAGGGCAATATAAATCTTTATCTCATTAGGAGAACAAGAAGATCTAATGTGAATATTCTCTACTATCCCTGGTTCGACAAAGATTTCAATCGATATGGTAGCTGAAATATTATCCATGTTTCCTTCCAATAGGACTTCATGAACCAAGATGGGATTTTGAAGTAGACTAGTCATTTCAGGGGAAACATAGGTTTCTATACACGTAGCAATTTCACCAAGGCTCGGGAGAAACGATGAAATTTTATGGCTATCATCCAAAGGATTTTCTTCAAGAGACATAACTTCTAATATACTCTCATCAGTTGAAAATGTCTCATTCAAAGGATCATCAGAATCCCAAGAACCAAACCAAGGATATTGCGAATACGTGTCTAGAGTCGAAACCAAATTATTGTTGGTATCAATTTCAGTTCCCGCAGAAGCCAGAAGGACACTATGATACATTTGTTCGAAAAGGTTAAGTGGCATATCATCACCAAAATGATCAATCTGATCAGGGCTAGGAATGATCCACGGGTCATGAACAAACAAAATCATATTAACTAAAGCGATATTAGGAGGCGGAAGGGAAAAAAATCCCCATCAAAGATGAGACTTTAAAGAGACTCGCTCCGACACTCTCATAAGGAATGGTGGTATTCCAAACATATGTTACATTTCTAGTTGAAGAATTAGGAAATAAAAAGGAAAGATGATAAACTGCAACGATCTTTCCCTGATGGGGAAAATGAAGAACACAAAAATGGGTAGAGACCACGCAAAACATTGCATGGGTCCAACTATCATTGAGTAGAAGATTATAATTGAGGTTCACATCTACAACTTCTACTTCCATATTCACTGTTTTTCCCTCCAACTACATCAATAGAGAGTTAAGAATACTATATGGACGAGAACATATTCCATCGAAAGCTTCCAAAGTATTGGGGGACTGATTGAGAGGGGGAGAGATGATGGATTTACAACACACAATTGACATGATGTAGGTGGAGGCACCTTCATCAATGACAGTCCTATGAATAACCCATCACGAAAACTTGTATGAGAAAATCCAGTTGTGATGGGAGACAAGGAACATGATTTTCAAGATCAAAAGTAATTAAATTAGAATCTTCTGATAGCGGATAGTAATTCCTTCCTTTGTGATGGACAAGATTGAAGGAATTACAAAGCCAACATCACTGAAGGTGCTTGAGCTAAATCTTCCATAATATTATAATGTTGAGCAGCTTGTTCATTCAGATTATATGAGGATTTCCTCAGAACACCTTTGGGAGGTGCTCAAATAATGGAATAATTACTAGGTCGCTCAATATGAAGAGGATTGAAACTAAGCAGAGTGGAAGAAGAAGGTGCATTAGGGACATCTTTTTCCACAATAGATTTGGTGGGATTAATATATTATTTTGATCGAGTAGCGACAGAAATGGGTTCTGTACCACTCATGAAAACCTAAGAGCTTCTAGATGCAGAGGATTGAGGCTTGTCTACCATTTGTGTTTGCTAAGATGGTGTTGACGGGAAAACTCATATTTTCGACAAAAAGGGGGTCTCCATTAGACCTCACACTGTTTGGGGTAGGAGCCCCATCCGATATGTGTGCCCGACTGCTGCCATAAGTGTTTCCACTCTTGGTTGTCGGATGAGAAGATGATGTAGCAGAGGCAAAGGTGAAATGACCAATCAGTGAAGCAAAATCAGCCCAAAATTGACGAACCATAAACAAGATACAAGCAAGTCCAAGAAACAAAACAAAAGGGGGGTTATGCCGTGAATGGGATCAGTGAGCCGAAAAAACCAGTCAAACATACACGAAAGAAAACACACCAGAAGTTAACTGCAAAGTAGTTCACAATAGATCACCGACGTGGCAAGGAACAAATAAAAACTGACTCGAGAGAAAACATACATGTAGCCATTGTGAATTAGTTCATAATCAATTGCATGCATGAAAGCATCCGCACAACATAGTGAAATATTAGATAGTTAGTATTATCACCACAAACAAGCACGTGAATCAATGCCAGAAAAGAGAATATATTATTAATTCTGCTGCAACGTAAAATACATGTTTACACCTTGTTAAAACCCAATAGTGGAACATGGGCTATTCATCTCAATGAATTATACAAAAAACCTAGCCTCGCTACCTCTATCTCTAATTGGCACCAAGAGCTACGTGCCTTTAGCTCTCAAGCAACAATACCTCTATCATCCTGGCTTCAATTGTCGAGCTAAAAGTCCTTGTATCCTTTCCTGAAGTTGTACATATAGGCTGAGATGACTCTTGAGTTTTCCTTGACTCTTGGTCTTCCTGACTGTTGGGCTGGCTTGTGACTTAGGCCATTTGTGACCTGCGACCTAGGGTTGTATGCGACCTGCGACCTTGAGTAATCTGCAACTTGTGACCTTGGGCTATATGCGACCTGCGAACTTGAGAAATCTACAACCTGTGACTTGGGGTTACTTGCGACCTGCGACCTTGAGTACTCTGCGACTTGTGACCTTGGGAAATCTATGACCTGTGACCTTGGGCAATCTGCGACCTGCGACCTGGGGTTACTTGCAACCTGCGTTCTTCTTTCGGTGATCTCTGGATTTCATAGCAAGATTCCTTTTCCTGCATCTCCATCCCGTGAAAGTGACCAGGTGCCTTTGATCTTAAAGTGAGTTTCTTGGGGATTCGTGAGAATCCACCTCACTTTGAAAAGGGTCGCCTTTATTGCTAGGAAAAACTCTAGATCTTTGTGAAAAACAAAAGCTTCCACCTAAAATCAAATAGCATAGGTCACATGTCTTCATGATCGAATAATAATGCTAGAGGTGTACTTAATTAATTGCAAGAGTGAAATAAATAAATAAATTTAGACCCTTGTGTGGTCAAGTGTTGTGCCACTATGTCATCAGAGAGAATGGCTCGTGTAGGCTTTCCCTGCACCTCTTCAATCACTGCAATGTCTGTTAGTATCGCTATGGACTGAGTGCCAAATGTGGATCTATAGTTTAACGTGTTTTGGTAGCTGTTACTTCATAGGGATGTGGCTCAGTCAATGAGACATGATGCCCCCTCATCCTTTCTGAACATCGCACCATATAGAAATGAATTTATAAAATGTGGGTACAGACATGGATCTGCTGCTTCCACTTCACTGAGGGCTCAGTGCACATAATAAAATTATTCTCGCATGTTAAAACCACACAAATGACTTGTTGCGACAGTGAAAATAAACATGACCAGTTCTGAATAAAGGGAGAGACCTTGATGAGATGGATCCTCCACATCTTCGACTCTTGAATTTGTAGACCTAGATGAGTTTGTTGAATACCCACAAAGGAGAATCCAACAACCACATAAAGGAGGTATATCTTTAAGTTGTTGACTGTCTTTTGTTACGCAGTCGAAGATGCATTTATATTAATTCTAATCATATTACAGATACATTTTTTTATGAAAAACTGCTTCTTCCACGACCACAGTGGCTTAAGGTTGATAATGCACTTAGCTCCCACTGTGATGCAACACATTTCAAATTTGAGCTTTATCCAGTCAAGGCAGGAGACATCTGGAGAACCTGACTCACAAGTCTTAAAGATATCGATGCCCCTGCCCTCATTATCAGAAATAAAACTATCACCTAAATATTCCTTGGGAATGAAGGAAAATGAGGGGTTCTTGCAGCCTTTCCTCGTGACCCTGTATCGAAATTCGGAAGCAAAATATTGACTCCTTAATATCGTATCAGGAGCCTTTGGAAAGAAAATTATGATGCCCTTCTGGATAATCAGTTGAACCTACAACTTCCAAAACTGACATTTTATTTTGCATAGAGAAATGACAACAAATGATCGGTGGGCATTGAGGGATTAGCTATAGGTGAGAACACACCACATCACAGTATTGGTATCAGTGTAAATTGGGATCACTCAGTGTAGGGAAAATCCTAGAGGTCGCATAGTCGCAAGGCTATGTAATTCAGGCTATTCGGTTGATTATGAAGCTTTGCGACCCAGCAACTTGGTCGCACAGTCGCACGGCCATGAAAGTCACAATTTTAGATTGCTCCACACGTTCTGCGACCTAGCGATTGGTTGCATAGTCGCAAGGTCATGAAAGTTGCATTTTTAGATGGCTCCACACATTCTGTGACCCAACGACTGGTCGCACAGTCGCAAGATCATGAAAGTCACATTGTTAAATGGCTCCACATGTTCTATGACCCAGCGACTGGTCACACTTGCCATAGGTCGAATTCCCTCAGATTTTGTTTAGTTGATACTTCTACGAGCATTGGGCTGCAGGGACGCGATCAAAAAAACATGATTATCGTCATGAGTCTGTTTCTATTGTCTGTTTGGAAGAGCATGGCTTCGAGAGAACGAAAATGGTAGACATTTCAAATGGAACCGATCAAGAGTGCCGATTGATCTTGGCCATGGTGAAGCACAAAGGATGGAGTGTGTGATGACGTGGATTTCATGCCTCAGATCCACAAATAAACCTCGTTGGTTTTAAAGCTAGCAGAGAGGAACTATTATTTCCTATCCTCCACCTCTTTTTTCAATTAACTGAATACACATATCGAATGCCTCGGTGGCCAGCATTTTATTAGCATTTCCGTTCTGCGTTCAATTGAGACATGGTAGGTGTTGTATCTATGATGCAGGTATTCATGACCTGTCCAATCCGAGAGGCGACATTGTGGTATTTTGCATCCCTCTTATGCACCACGGAAAGTATGGGGGCCTCCAGAATCATGTGGGACAGCACGATGTCACAGAAAGAAAAACCCGTGAACAAAGTAAAGACATCCTCTATAATATTTATCTATATCTTGAATTTTTGTAGGTGATTTTCTTTTGAGTCAAAGAGGAGGGGTTGGAATGGTCACGGTAGCGATGGCTGAGTAGATAACCATGTCATGTAATTTTCTCGTGACTATGTTAATCACAATATGCCTCCAGAGATTGCACTACGACAAAACAAAGTGTGGAATAGATGGGTCATTCCCTTTGCTATCAGCTCCATGGTTTTTCTCCTCCTCTCGGATTGGCTACAGATGGTCTTTATCGGGTTGCACCCTCTCTTCCTTATGTGGCCCCCTACCACAAGATGCTGCGTATGTGTCTTGTATTAATCCATTAAGTGTTCCTTAGTTTTACATGAGGAGAGCTTGATATCATTTAGCACAGTCATCAAATTTCTTCTTAATCAACAAGGCTTCATGACACATATATGCCTACGTTGTGCAGTATTTTGAAGAATTATGTGCGAGATATGGCTCATTGAGTAGTCCATACAGTGCACATTTATGGAGCTGTGTTTATGCCTATGTTATCCCATGACCTTTAAAGCATTTCATAATGTGTATTCATCAAAATCCTTCCTTCTCCCTTTAACTATGGTTTTGGTATGCGTATGGAATGAGAACGATCTTTTGATTTGAAATATGATTCCCCATTGAACAAGTTATCGCCTTATGCAAGCCTCTCTCTTTAGGAATGAAACTATACATTTGGAAACATGTGGCTTAATCGTGATCGAAGATTCCCCCAATCAGTGCACCCTTGTAATTATAGTTTTGATTTATTTCCCTCAGTGCGGCAGTGATATTGTTCGCCAAATCATCTATGGGCTCAACCTACATGACATATTGTAATATCAATTAGTCCATGGTTACCTTTTAGAATAATGTTTCTAGATTTAAAAATGATTAAAATGTGACCCCAAGCTCAATGGAGAACCCAAATAGAATGCCTAGAATCCATGGTGAAGGTGCTTCTAGGAGATATGTCATGTACTTAACACATAAAAACTTCCATTCAAGTACATGTACAATGACACACCCACACATGGCATGATTTAAGCAAAAGCATCTTGTCATGATGGTGAGAAGGTTTATGAGGGGCTGGGAATAGGTTGAGTACAGCTGAGGCCGATATCATGACAACCTGGGGAAACCTACCTCTGGGTTCGACGGGGAACTCCTAGTGTTCTTTTAAGCAGCAAACCCCAGGTCTTAGTGTATTGATGAGACACCAAGACTAGTGGGTGCAAAAACAAGGTTTGGCAGGGAAAAGGTCACAAGAGTTTCACTGACTAAAGGACAAGTCAAAACCCTAATGGTTGAGGGAGCATAAGGGGACCCGAAATTTTGAATATACCCAAAATTTTGGGTGGTGTTGTAGCGGCTACAACAAATGGAAAACCACTAGTAGAATCCAACATCTCTGTCAATGCCCCAACAATAGTCTGAGTCCAGATAGTGATGCAAGGGAATATTGAACAAGTTTTGTGGGTACCCTTTGTATTACTTTGACCTTCCAGATATGCCCAATCCTTGTGCCTCAACTAGGTATCGTTAATCAGAACATGTCAAAGCGGAAGTTCACGGATGCCAGCATTTTGTTGATGATGTGAAGAGCAAGGCAATGGGATTATTATACTCAAAATTTTTAAAATAAGTTTCCGGTGTTGCTTCGCTACCAGCAGACCTAGACAGTACCCTGGCGGAGTCACTTCAATAAATCACAAACGTTTCTCCACTGCCAGCGAGCCTGGTCAGTACCTCGGCAGAGTCATTGCGTTACCTCTCTACGCAGGAAGCATTTCTCAATCCTTTACCCTTATTTGTTTCATGTGCTTGTAGCACTTATTTTCATGTGCTTGTGGCACTTATTTTACATGGGCGGATGAGGGATCCCGACTTATTTTATGGGCAAGAGAGGTTGTTTCTTGTTTGATAGAAACTGAAAGATATTCTAATTTTGGTTTGCCCCATGCTAAGCCTTCACATCCCATCTACCACCCATAGGTGAAACACACAAAACAGATCATTAAGATGTTCAATACTATGTTGGGCACAAGGCTCGAGTTATGGGTATAGGCCATTCAAACTCGTTAGGGTTCCCCACAAGCAACCGGCTCGTATCTCCCTAGCTAATGAATTTAAACTCATAGGCACTGTGTTGAGCACATGAATTTGATGACCTATTCTGAGAGAAGATGCCTCTTGAGGTAACCACCGCAACCTCATGCAAACAATGGAGTTAGGGTTTTAGTAATCAAGGCAAAGCAAGTAAGCAAGATCATCAGGGTTTCGATGCGTATGGAGAGGTAAAAGCAATCCATCTAGATTTAAGACCATGCAAGGGAGAGTAGGAAGGATATTCAGTGCATTGAGGGTTTAAAGGCTACAGGTTCAATGAGGGCTCATGCAGGGGTATGCAATGTATGAAAAATTTCACAGCTACCTCAACAACTAGTGCAAATGATGCGAGTAAGAAAGCATACAACGCGATGCAACAGACAAGGCTTAAGACACAATGCAATGCCATGTGCGAGAAAGATCAGCTAGTTGCAGGTGGAAAAAACAAGACAAAGCACATGAAGTGATTATCTGCACATTATGCAGCAATAAGCAAACTGAAAGAGAAATGAATGTGAAATAAATGGAGAATTATAATGCATAAAGCTACTGACCGTAAGAGAAGACAACGAACATAATTTTAAACCATAAAGCAAAAAATTTCGCAAGTAAACCTAATTAAAAACTTGGACTAAAAACCTAATTAACAACTTGGACTAAAAAACTTTTATTAACAGATCCTAGCTAACCTAAACCTAAAACCCTAGTTTAACTAAAGAGGCAGTCAGGTTATGTGAAATCAACTTTCCAGTGCAGCCACCGCATTAGTTCCCGTCCTACAAGAACAAAAATGTTCGCAATCAGAGCCAGCATACAAAATCGTGCACCAACAACAAGACTTACTTGAAGAGCATGTGCAACAACAAGAAAGTCATGAATACTTACCAGAGGACGTGCCAGAATGGATCGTTCAAGTTGAATATCACTTTCATCATGATACATAGAAATATGTACTTGAAACCTAAAATGATTTATAAATGACACACATCCATCCACGCACAACCATAGGTCTGACAGAAGCATGGAAAAACATTTCCTATTTGTAGGTATATTCATCAGATAAGATTCGTCAAACCTGTTGGGAATCTCATCTTGATGTTGAGGATGATCAATTTGATAGAACGGAAAAAATAGGCATTTTCTAGGCGAATTTGATATGCTTGCGAATCCACTTGCAGAAACCCTAATTTTGAAAAAACTTAGTTTGAAGTTGTCCCTAGGTTTTTTCGAGGATGCGAGGATCCGAAGCAACCTTCAGTGGAGGCTGAAATTCCTCACCGTCTTGGAAAAACTTCAGACCTTCAAGCAGGGGGCTTCCAAGCTTTGATGGTTTGGTGAGATCAACTGGAAAATGGATGTGATCATTAATCATGGTGATTGGAAAAATTTCAGTGGGATTATTATCAATTCGGCCAAATGTTTGTGCACTGACCGATTGACAATGTAATGTATCAGATTCCTTAGATTTCCCAGGATGGGGTGAATTTACCAGAAGATTTTCAGGCAGTAGAGAGGTTTTCCAAACATCGCATGCTTGTGATTGAGTGCAATTGATACTGGCTGGGCAATAGCCGAAAATATTAGAGACAATGGCCAATGTTTTCCTTTCAGTGAATAAATTAGGGTATATCGGTTGTTGCATACCAGCTGTTAGGGAATAGAAATATGTGCTCAGGGAAATATCACTCGAATGGAAGGTTTTCCTAGATGAGCTAACATCCGACGTGGTTATTCCGAGAGGAGTGTGATACGTGGGAACCATCATTTCAGAAACCCTAATCCGAGAAACCCTAGTTTGGCTTGCTTCAAGGGTTTCATCATGATCGTAAGAACTTGAGGTAACAGCCAACAGAAGCTTAATTGCTTCAAGTTCCTGATGGGTCCTTGAATCATCACAAAGCAGATCATCAAATTTTTGTGGCTTCGTATGGTCAAAAGATAGATACGAATGACAATCCTCAGAGGCATGAGTGAATACGTTTTCAGATAAGTAACGATCATTGGAGCCATCAATTTGATTAGGTTTGGCATCCAATATATTAGACTCCTCTTGGGTTAACAATTGGGATGAATCAATAAAATAAACCTCTTGAGGTTGCTGAGAAAACCAGTCACTCTTTTGGTTGTTTAAATATTGCGGATGAAAAAGATCAGACATAAGAGATTCATCAATTTTGTAATGCAATTGTGGAACACCACCTGCGTGCTCATGATTGTTGCCAGCACCAGTACAAGACGATTTCGAAAGACTTGAAGAAATTACTGGCGTGTCAGGGTCAAGAGATGAATCAGGGAATAATGGATGAAATGATTCGGATGAGGGGGCATCAACCATACAAGAACCTTCATCTCACACATCAGTGTTATCCAGAGAGGCCAATGATCCTACATTCCCATCACGGTCCAATGATTTTGAAGGGAAATCAAATTTATCTGGGCCAAGACTCAATTTATGATCAATATGAGAATGAGATTTAGAATCGTACCCAGGCAAACATTCAATGGACTCGAGATAGGTTTCATTGACAGGGAGAGATAATAGGCCAATATGTTTCTCAAGCTCTGATTTGTCAGGGTGTGTGAAAGGTTAAGGGGTGGTACAACAGGTTTTAGTTAGGTGTCCACGTCGATCATCACTGATAACTTTTTCGACCAATACTCCATCATATGGAAATTCCAGAGGAGGAAAAGGAATGTCACAAATAGTAATATTCTTCTTGGAGGCCTGAATGTGTTTCGAACTCGGGGAGATAGACCAGGAAATAGTAGGGAAAAATTTTGAACAGCTGGAAACTTGAGGATCATCATAACAAACACTGGGATCAGGCTTGGTCACCGATTGAAATTGTTCTAGGGAAACAAAAACCACCTGTTGAAAGTGTTCAATTAAATATGTCCGATCGACATCCCTTTCAGGGAACTCAAAACAAAAATGAACAAATCTAATAGAAAACTCCTTTAGAGATTCTTGAGGTTCCATTCTGATGTCATTTAACCTTATCAATACATTTTGAAAATCATACCTGTGAAAAGCTTGTTGTAATTCACTGGCAAGCTACTCGAACAAATGGATGGAAACTGCCGGCAATGTGCATCGCCATTTCCTAACACGTCCTTCGAGTGTGAGGGAGAAAAGCACACAAGCCAACTCCTCATTGTCAATTTCGTAACACTCACAAAAGTCACAAAA
Source organism: Pinus albicaulis (assembly GCA_034641835.2). NCBI lineage: Eukaryota > Viridiplantae > Streptophyta > Pinopsida > Pinales > Pinaceae > Pinus > Pinus albicaulis. The sequence continues at coordinate 52,968,446 of MU968411.1, forward strand.
ATATGAAAGGTGTTCAGTTATGGAAACTCCGTTCTCACCATCGAATTTTAACTGGGACAAGTGATACAGAGGTTCATCGGGGATTGAGCATCGAGAACCAAATAAATCTGACAAACATCTTGGGAGAATGATTTGGGGACGAGCCATTACAGATATGAGACTAACTGCAGGCTCTACGGGCTCAGCTTGTCATCTGGCCCTCCTTCTAGCACGAATTTTGTTTCTGGGAAAAATCATACTGCTGACAACAAGGGGGTCTACCCGGTGAAAGGTCCCCATTAGACATCACACCGTTTGGGGTAGGAGCCCCATCTGGTATGTGGGCTCGACTATCGCCATAAGTGTTTCCACTCTTGGTTTTCAGATGAGAAGATGATGGAGCAGAGGCAAAGGTGAAACGACCAATCAGTGAAGCAAAATTAGCCCAATATTGACGAACCATAAACAAGATACAAGCAAGTCCAAGTAGAAAAACAGAAGGGGGGTATTCTGTGAATGGGATTGGTGAGCCGAAAAAACCAGTCAAACATACACGAAAGAAAACACACCAGAAGTTAACTGCAAAGTAGTTCACAATAGCTCACCGACATGGCAAGGAACAAATAAACATTGATTCGAGAGTAAACATACATGTAACCACTGTGAATTAGTTCATAATCAATTGCCTGCATGAAAGCATCCACACAACATAGTGAAATATTAGATAGCTAGTATTATCACCACAAACAAGCACGTGAATCAATGCTGGAAAAGAGAATATATTATTAATGCTGCTGCAACATCAAATACATGTTTACACCTTGTCAAAACCCAATAGTGGAACATGGGCTATTCATCTCAATGCATGATACAAAAAACCTAGCCTCGCTACCTCTATCTCTAATTGGTACCAAGAGCTGAGTGCCTTTAGCTAAGCAACAATTCCTCTATCATCCTTACTTCAATTGTTGAGCTAAAATTCCTTGTATAGGCTGAGATGATTCTTGAGTTTCCCTTGACTCTTGGTCTTCCCGACTGTTGGGCTGGCTTGTGACTTAGGCCATTTGCGACCAGCGACCTAGGGTTGTTAGTGACCTATGACCTTGAGCAATCTGTGACTTGTGACCTTCGGAAATCTGTGACTTGCGACCTTGAGCAATCTACAACCTGTGACTTGGGGTTAATTGCGACCTATGACATTGAGTACTTTGCGACTTGCGACCTTGGGCAATCTGCGACCTGCAACCTTGGGAAATATACGACCTGCGACCTAGGGTTACTTGCGACCTGCGTTCTTCTTTCGGTGATCTATGGATTTCACAACAAGATTCCTTTTCCTGCATCTCTATCCCGTGAAATGACCAGGTGCCTTTGAACTTAAAGTGAGTTTCTTGGGGATTCGAGAGAATCCACCTCACTTTGAAAAGGGCCCCCTTGCTTGCTGGGAAAAACTCCGGCTCTTCGTGCAAACCAAAAGCTTCCACCTGTAATCAAATAAAATAGGTCACATGTCTTCATGATTGAACAATAATTCTAGAGATGTATTTAATTAATTGCAAGAGTGAAAAAAAAAAAATTTAGACCCCTGTGTGGTCAAGTGTTGTGTCACTATGTCGTTAGAGAGAATGGCTCGTGTAGGCTTTCCCTGCGCCTCTTCAATCACTGTAATGTCTGTTGGTATCGCTATGGACTGAGTGCCAAATGCGGATCTGTAGTTTAACTTGTTTTGGTAGCTGTTACTTCATAGGGATGTGGCTCAGTCGATGAGACATGATGCCCCCTCATCCTTTCTGAACATCGCACCATATAGAAATGAATTTATAAAATGTGGGTACAGACATGGATCTGCTGCTTCCACTTCACTGAGGGCTCAGTGCACATAATAAAATTATTCTCGCATGTTAAATCCACACAAATGACTTGTTGCAGTAGTGAAAATAAAAAATGACCAGTTCTGAATAAGGGGAGAGACCTTGATGAGATGGATCCTCCACATCTTCGACTCTTAAAGTTCTAGACTCAGATGAGGTTGTTGAATACCCACAAAGGAGAATCCAATGGCCACCTAAAGGAGGTATATATTTAAGTTGTTGACTGTATTTTGTTACGCAATCGACGATGCATTTGCATTAATTCTAATCATATTACAGATACACATTTTTATGAAAAAATGCTTCTTCCACGACCACAGTGGCTTAAGGTTGATAATGCACTCAGCTCCCACTGTGATGCAACACATTTCAAATTTGAGCTTTATCTAGTCAATGCAAGATAGATCTAGAGATCCTAACTCACAAGTCTTGAAGCTATCGATGCCCCTGCCCTCATTATCAGAAATAAAACTATCCCCTAAATCTTCCTTGGGAATGAAGGAAAATGAGGGTTTCTTGCAGCCTTTCCTCGTGACCCTGTATCAAAATTTGACAGCAAAATATTGAATCCTTAATCTCATATCAAGAACCTTTGGCAAGAAAATTATGATGCCCTTCTAGATAAACAGTTGAACCTACAACTTCCAGAACCAAAATTTTGTTTTGCACAGATTAATGATAACGAATGATCGGTGGGAATTGAGGGTGTTATTGCCCAAATCCACCTCATGCTGAAAGAAGGCAGGATTCAGGGTAACACCAAACCATGCTCAGTCTGGTAGCTAGCCCTACCAGAACAGGAGAGGGCTCTCTCCGAGTCAATCTCAGGAAAAATGTATCAATAGGCCTTGAGATGACTGAAATGAGTGCTAATTTTAGGCTAGGTATATTAATCAAGGAGTTTGAAATGATTTTTAGGGGTTTTTGTTGGAAAAAGGGAAAAGCAATTTTGGGCTTGGGGATGAGGCCAAATTCTTGCAGAGTTCAAGTTGGGGCAGGGAAGGCTATGACTTTGATGTCTTAAATTCAATGAATGGATGGAAAAGACTGCCGAGGAGCTGAAGAGGGCAAGAGGGAGCAAGGATCCTCTTCAAACTGACGAAAACATATAAAACTAAACAAAAGTTTAAGGCAGAGCACCAGCAAACTAATGAATTCTACCTTAGTTACTCATTTGTTTAATTCAGAAGCAAAGAGAAGGGAAATGGAATACATAAACATCAATGAAACTTACAGATACATGAAGAAAAACATCATCAAAACTCAGAGCCACAAGGATCCCAACAAGTGCTGCAAAACTCTGGTCTTTCCTTTGCCAAAAATCTGAAATGAAAATACAATGAGGTGCCAAACTACTCCCAAGTATCCAACCCTGAAAATGACTCAGAAAATACAATATATAGACCATCCTAACCCCTTCCAATTCCTCTAGGGGTCGAGCTCATCCTTCTAGGGGCTGTTTCTACCAATTCTAAACATGGAACTGAAATCTAGGCAGCTAAACAACTTGCCTCTATATGCTAGGGAACTGATCCATTCACTTAATTTTCACTTTTTAGTGAATGAATCCTCTAGAACAAGTAAATATGAGCCAAATTTACATCATAGCTACAAAATTACATCAAGAAAGATCAATAATTACATCCAAAAGTGAAACTAGTCAAACTGGCCGAATTTCTGAGCTGAAAAGTGAAAATTGGGCAAAATTCCTCTGTGCCGCACCAGAAAACTCAATGCGTCATGCCACTTTAAGCCTATTTTTGGGGCACTTCCTGAAGTCCAAATTGAGCCCATGATAGCTTGTTGGAAAGACCTGTCTGTCTGCTATCCAACCCAAGTGGAATTTTTCAATTTGGATGTCATTTTCCCCTCCAAAACTGCAATCTCCAAAGACTGGTTCCTGCTGGTGCAAAAAGTGGTAGAAAGGCCATTTTTGGAGTGTTTTTGACCTTTAAGACCACCCAGAACTTCATGAAATATCTCAGCCATTCCTGAGCATGCATAATTTACCATAAAAAATCCAAAAATATCAAGTTTTCCTCCAGAAGATGTCCCAATCATAAGCGCGCGTCGGGTGGCACGACGCGTCGGGCGGAAAAACCTGTTTTGCAACCAAAATTTTCAAAAATGACAAAATATTCTCCAAATTTGCTGAAATTTGGAGTGAAGGTCTCCCATCATGTCTCATGCTCAGCCAAGGAAGCTTCGGCCAAGATTTGGAGTGGATTTGGCCTTTTCCGACGTTTCAGTGCTCTCCTCAACCTCGCCTTCAGGATCTTCATCCTAGCTCTGCAAACGTGTGTGCGGGCCCAATAGTGATTCTTCATGTGTCTGAGCATGTCTTTGTCCCTATTGGCCTTCACCAATAGCTTCTCCAGATGAATGTTGACTCTCGTAAGGCAAGTCTCTTGCTCAAATGGTGTCATGTCACCTGGTCTCTTCCGAGCTAATTCTCGGTCTTCGCGGATTCTCTGCAGCTCCATGAGTGTGTGCTGATCCTCCAATTGTTTATTCCGTTGCTCCAAGTAATTTATAACCCAATGAGCTCTCTGCAATTTCTCGGTCAGTGTGTCGATCTCAACTTTTTTCTCCTGGATGATTTCTTTCAAATTTGACCTGGGAGAGCTCGAATCAACATCGATGAGTATAAAACTAGTGTCTTGGCCTCCTGAAGGGCCCTCATCATGCATAGGCCTCTTGCCTCGGTCCTGTACCTGTGCTGATGTAGAAGGCGAGACCCCTTCCATGCCATGTGGAGATAGTACTCGTGCTGCTGTCGAAGATAACGAGACCCCTTCCACCTTGGGCGGAGATAATACTCGTCGTGCTGCTGCAAATAAGGCTTTGGTACCTATCTGATAGGTAAATCACACTGGAACACTAATAGGCTCTGTCTCAGAAACCTCAAACTGATGCGAAGGCTCACCTGCATCGTGAACAATATCTGGAGGAGGCTGAAGGGTTGTAAAGAAGTCACGGGAAATGAACTCCTCCCATGCAATGCCCTGCAATCCAAGCTGATGCACTACAATGATTTTAATGAGTGCATAATGATAAATGCTGTTATGTTGCTGCTCTGGAGTCTTATTCTGCACAAGGGTAGTCATCCGCTCTATGTTTCGGCACATCAAGTATGGAATATTCATCAGTCGCACTCTTGTGAAATGCATAAAAAGTCTGATATGGTATGCATAAAGGTGTGAGAATCTACCCTCACAGCTGAAGTATCTAATGATGAGTTTCATTAATGGCACATAGGACTCCTTCAGAAATCGGAATGGAAATACTCTGCTCAGCTGCCTCAAATATCCAGGCCTGATGTAAGGTTCATAATATGCTCTATCCAGCTGCTGTCTCTTATTCCACTCCTCACCTATGTTTGGTATCCCGATTGCCTCAGAAATGGTCTCTGGTGTCAAGGTGAAGTTCACTCCAACAAGGTTTACATGACCATCATGCAAATGTAGGACAGATAAGCGAACTAATTCCTAATGATGCTAAATCTGAGCAATCATCTCACAATACCGAAAACATGAATGTTGCTGAAAGCATGTCATTGCAAGCGGGCAGGCCTACAATTGAGCCAAAGAAGTGGGCTCCTCCCTGACGTGCCTGCCACTTTTATGAGACCTCCTCGGTAAATTTAGCTCTGCGGTTGAATCACTGTCCTACTCATATCCCTGCTCATATGATGAATTTGTCTCTGACATGATGCTGAAAACAAGGTGTTTGACAAGTGTATACTGATATGTATGGTGAAAAAAAGAGTTTGTTTTTTCAATACATAGTGTGCCACATATGTAATGAGAGGTTGCAAGGAAATATCACAATGAATACAATAGACTGTCAAGTGAATTAGGAGTGGAAGGACTGTCACTGGACAGCTTGAGGGAATTTGGGATTTGGAGATTTTATAAGTGATATGGGAGTGGGAGATAGTGATGGGGGTAGTTTTTAGGGATAGGAGTGCAATGACAAGGTATACTTGGGTTAAGTGAAATCAAGGATATAGAGACAGCCCTTGAATGTTTTGGAAATTAGGACTTTATCAATGATATGAAGGAAGGGATGTGATAGACAATGATAGGATTTGAGGATGAAAACATGGGAACAAAGGGTATAAGGGATATGGGACAACCGGAATAGGAGAGGGGATTGTGATAACAATATGATAACAGTGATGGGAACATAAATGAAAATAGGGTGGGAGCGTTTAACACCAATAACACCAATATTCAAATTACAACACTTCTTTTCAAACCCTAGGGAGCAGATTTTAATATAGATATAGGGCTTGTTCTTTCACCAACCAAACTCTAATGTCTTCGCCTTTAAACCACACCACACATGACTGAAATCACTGAACAAGCATGGTCGAACCTACTTGGAGAAAAATGAGTTGAATCGAATTGAATTTTTATGGAGCAAAGATGAATTTTTGCCTTGGAGGCTCTGTGCGCCACGCACAAGCCCAGTGCGCCGCGTCCTGTGGATGCGTCGCGCCAGAGGAAAAAAACACTGTGTAAAAATGCCCAATGCGTCGCGCAGCCCCAGTGCGTCGCGCGCTTACCCAATGCGCTGCGCAGCCTTGAACACTGTCTTGGTTTTTTAAAATGACAAGATCACCCTCTCACAGCTTTGAATCGGCTTTGAATCGACCTTTGGATGAAAATGAATGTTTTAAAACAAATGGAAATATCTTATAGTGGTGGATTCAATTTTTGTTTCTCACAAACCCATTTTGTAATGTTTTTGGCTTTGGCACTTTTGCATTTAATATAACTCTGCCTTTTTGTTTCCTCACTGATTTTCTGGGCTTGAATGATGAAATTGTTCTTGATTTTTTGCAGGGATGGTGGCGTTGGACTTCGGCAAAGGATGACCAGAGTCTGCATTTGAAGTACTTCATGGCGGAAAATTTTAAAATACGTATTTATTACAAACAATAAATTGGACAATTTCTTCTTCAAAACAGAGTTTTGAAGAAGAAACATCCTTGAGCATTATTGACGATGAAGATCTTGAAATGAAAACTATTTGAAGACATCCTCATGGCCTGTGGGCATTATTTAACATTTCCGAAGACCAAACCCTAGACCTAGAAACTGAAAGGCTCTTTTTGACCAAAATACCATCTATGAATATAAATGACATGAACTGAACTTTGATGAATTTTGAGAAATTTTGATCAACCCAGCAGGTACAAACATGAGGGAAACGAGAAAACAAAGCCCTTTCGTCAGATAATGGCATGCTCCTAACGGAATGCAGATGAATGAACGGAATGAGACACCTAAAAATGAAATGCAATAAGAGAAATGATCTCTGACGGAAGGATGTAAAGACCGACTCTAACAGAGGGATTAGCTATAGGTGAGAACACACCACATCACAGTATTGGTATTAATGTAAATTGGGATCACTCAGCGTAGGGAAAATCCTAGAGGTCGCATGGTCGCAAGGCTACATAAGTCAGGTTGTTCGGTTGATTCTAAAGCTTTGCGACCCAGTGACTTGGTCACACAGTCACACGACCATGAAAGTCACAATTTTAGATCGCTCCACACATTCTGCGACCCAGCGACTGGTCGCACCGTATCAAGGTCATGAAAGTCACATTGTTAGATGGCTCCACACGTTCTGTATTCCAGCGACTGGTCACACAGTCGCAAGGTCATGAAATTCGCATTTTTAGATGGCTCCACACGTTCTACGACCCAACGACTAGTCACACTTGCCATAGGTCTCATTCCCTCAGATTTTTTTCAGTTGATACTTCTACGAGCGTTGGGAGGCAGGGACATGATCAACGAAACATGATTATCGTCATGAGTCTATTTCTCTTATCTATTTGGAAGAGCATGGCTTTGAGAGAACGAAAATGGTAGACATTTCAAATGGAACCGGTCAAGAGTGCTGACAGATCTTGGCCGTGGTGAAGCACAAAGGACCCAGTGTGTGATGCCGTGGATTTCATGCCTCAAATCCATAAAGAAACCTCGTTAGTTTTAAAGACAGTAGAGAGGAAGTATTATTGCCTCCCCTCCACCTCTTTTCTCAATTAACTGAATACGTGTATCAAATGCCTCGGTGGCCAGTATTTTATTAGCCTCCCCGTTCTGCATTCAATCGAGGCATGGTTGGTGTTGTATCTATGATGCAGGTATTCATGACCTATCTAATCCGAGAGGCGACATCGTGGTAATTTGCACCCCTCTCGTGCGCCACAGAAAGTATGGGGGCCTCCAGAATCGTGTGGGACAACGCGATGGAACAGAAAGAAAAACTCGTGAACAAAGTGAAGAAATCCTCTGTAAGATTTATCTATATCTTGAATTTTGGTGGGTGATTTATTTTGAGTCAAAGAGGAGGGTTTGGAACGGTCACGGTAGCGATGGCTGAGTAGATACAAACGTCATGTAATTTTATCGTGTCTATGTTAATCACAATATGCCTGCAGAGACTGCACTACGACAGAACAAAGCATGGAATAGACGAGTCATTCCCTTTACTATCAGATCTGTGGTTTTTCTCCTCCTCTCGGGTTGGCTACAGATGGTCTTCATCGGGCTGCACCCTCTCTTCCTTGTGTGGCCCCCTACCACAAGATGCCGCGTATGTGTCTTGTATTAATTCATTAAGCACTCCTTATTTTTACATGAGGAGAGATTGATATCATTTAGCACACGCATCAAATTTCTTCCAAATCAACAAGGCTTCATGAAACATATATGCCTACGTTGTGCGGCAGTTTGCAGAATTATGTGCAAGATATGGCTCATTGAGTAGTCCATACAGTGCACATTTATGGAGCTGTGTTTATGCCTATGTTAGCCCATGACCTTTAAAGAATTTCATAATGCGTAGTCATCAGAATCCTTCCTTCTCCCTTTAACTATGGCTTTGGTATGCTTATGGAATGAGAACGCTCTTTTGATTTGAACTATGATTCCCCATTGAACAAGTTATCGCCTTATACAAGCCTCTCCCTTTAGGAATGAAACTATACATCCAAAAACATGTGGCTTAATCGTGATTGAATATTCCCACAATCAATGTGCCCTTGTAATTATAGTTTTGATTTATTTCCCTCAGTGCGGCAGTGATATTGTTCGCCAAATCATCTATGGGCTCAACTTGTGTGACATATTGTAATATCGATTAGTCCATGGTTACCTTTTAGAATAATTTTTCTAGATTTAAAAATGATTAAAATGTGACCCCAAGCTTGATGGAGAACCCAAATAGAATGCCTAAAATCCATGGTGAAGGTGCTTATGGGAGATATGTCATGTACTTAACACAGAAAAAATTCCATTCAAGTACATGTATGATGACACACCCACACATGGCGTGATTGCAGAAAAATCATCTTTTCATGATGGTGAGAAGGTTTATGAGGGGCTGGGAATAGGTTGAGTACATCTAAGGCCGATATCATGACAACCCGAGGAAACCTACCTTTGGGTTCGACGAGGAAATCCCAGTGTTCTTTTAAGCAGCAAACCCCAAGTCTTAGTGTATTGATGAGACACCGAGACCAGTGAGTGCGGAAAAAAGGTTTGGCGTGGAAAAGGTCATGAGAGTGTCACTGACTAAAGGCAAGGTCAAAACCCTAATGGTTGAGGGAGCATAAGGGGACCCAAAATTTTGAATATACCAAAAATTTTGGGTGGTGTTGTAGTGGCTACAACAAATGGAAAGGGTTCTTTCAAAGTAGCCAACATTCTTGGTGTGCCTTTTAGAAGATGACTAACCTCGACACGACGAGGACAATCCTTGGTGTAATGACTGTCATCACTTATAAGACAAGGATATTTGGGCTTACGTATGGATGCATTATCAGCGGATGACTTAGAGGAATATTGTTTAGGGGTATCAGATTTGGCTTTGTCTTTCCCCTTCTTCTTACCTTTTGAGGATTTATCTATTGTGGCACATTAGACAACGTTGACCTTGGAGGTTTTACTAGGATTTTTGGAATCATTCGTAGGAAAAAAGGTGTAGTGGGCGAAGTAGGCTTATGCTTCAAAGAAGCTTTCAGAGTACTATTAGAATGTTGAGCCATTGACCCAATAACAACATCAACAGGTGGAGTGTTAGTAGGTTTCGAAGATGATGGGTCTGTTAAAGGTTGCGAGGCATTAGGTAAAATGTCATATAATATCCCAGACTAAGAGTAAACACAATCTAAATATTGAGCACGGGCGATGGCTTGTTCCTTAGTCACATAACCACCCATAGTGATGTATTTGGAAATTGGCAGAATGAATGATTTTTTAAACCATTTCGTAAGCAATTGATAAGGAATTTCAAACTTTATCAGACGACGCCTATGCCTCCATTCATGGATGTGATCAGAGATATGGGTTACAATTGTCTGTTCCAAAGAAGTTAAGAGATGGGTGTCAGTTCCATATTGGATAGGTAATTTGAAATGATTAAGAAATGACATGGCCAATGACTTTAAATCATGAAAAATTCCACGAGGAAGTTCAATATACCACTTGGCGGCAACACCCATTAATGTGCGTTGGAAAATACGTAATCGAATTGAGTCATTGACCCAAGAGTTAGAGAAGCACCATAAATGGTATGTCATCATGAGCTTAGGGGCCTTCTCCAAATTTAGAATAATCCCCAGGAATTTTATTTGGAACCGGAGGCCAATGCAACATGTTGTATTGGGTCATTTCTAAGTCTTGACACATCCGAGAGTTCCAACGTAGACAAGAATGGTAACTGAGGATTATATGGAGTAAAATGTCTTTGGTAATTACCCATTTGAAGGTTCCAACCTTGTTGATATTGGTTCTGCCCCCATTGGGGTTGATTTTTACCATAAAAACCATATTTCACCCATTGTTGTTGTAAGGGTATTTTTTGTTGGTAAGGACCTTATTGAGGCTAGAGTTGCTGATAGGGTCCTTGCTATAGCTATTGCTGAAGGTAAGGTCCCTACTAGGGATGTTGATAAGGCCCCTACTGCAATGTCTGTTGAGGATTAGGTCTTGGTTGGACATAAGGCCCTTGGTGTATGTAAGATCCTTGCTGGGCTTGCTGGAACTGTCCTGGTTGGAATTGTTGGTATTGAATACTAGGTATAAGAGGGTAAGTTAAAACTTGTCCTAAATGAGGGTTAGGACAATATTTAATTTGAGGACGAGACTTTGGATTGGTTGCAACACTGGAAAGTGAATTTTGGGGTTGTTGGACGTAATTTTTTTGAACGTTCGGTTGTTGAACATTTTGATGTTGTACATTCGGTTGTTGAACATAGGGTTGTTGGATATACGATTTTTGAACATGTGGTTGCTGAACTTGGGGCCGCTATAAACAAGTTGAGTTGAACAAGGGTGACCACCCTGTAAAGAGGTACCCACAATAGAACTTTTTATGGATGAAACCAAATTTTCACCAAGACTAGGTATGGGTTTTCCCACCCCCGATACAGTTCCATTGTTTAGATTTCCCCCACCTGAAATGAGAGGAACATATAACGGATGTGATTTCCCCCAAAGCAAGAACAAACCATGGTTTTTCCACTTATATGAGGAACAAAAATGATCGTAGACAGGGAAAAAGGAGCGGATGATCCAAGTGCAATTGAAATTTGACCCACAAAAACTACAGGTTGAGCAGAAGGTCGTGAAACTGTAGCTACGTTTGAAACAAACGAGCCAAAAGTGGGAGTAACACCAGCCAACTAGATGGGATGATTAAAAAGGGATGTGGCCCCAGAAGCTTCTAAAACAATGTTTAGAGAGAAGTGTAACTTGGCGGTAGCAAAGACACAACATGACCAGAGGATACATTCGTTCCACTTCCTAAATCATAAGAAGAAAAAACATAAGGAAAACCTTCTAGAGGGAACATGGTTTCAACATTAACTTCTGGGGTGTGAGTGATAGAAGTTTCCATAAGAATACTTTGAGGAGTACTCACACAAGGAGAATCATATGTATTCGACACCATGTGTGGTGGAAACAAATACCGAACATTAGTTCGAGATGCTATGAGAGAGGCACAAAAAGGATTTGGATGAAATACCACAAGATTTGCAGTGGGTTTAGGAATTTCCAACTCAATATCCTCAGATGAAAAAAGACAATCTTTAGGTGGTGGTCATGAAGATAACGGTTAGATGCTCAGGAAAATTCTAAGTTCAAAACCTTGAGCTTCAAGAGGCCTAGTTGGAAAACACATAATATAAGGATGGGCTCCTTGAGATCCTTCATGGGTTGAGTGAAGTGAATTAAAAGATTAAGCCACGATGACCTTTTGACAAGATTAGTCAAAGAATAAATGAAATCTCTTTGAGCAATTAAAATTTACAATTAACAAGTTGGGATGAGGCAAAGGAGTACTGCACGGGTAGGATGTTTTCGTGGACAGTAAATTTATAATTAAACAAAATAAATAAAAAGGGATAATCTTGGAAAAATGGTTTACCAAGTATCTGTGAACTGTAGTATACAACTTGGCGAACCAAGGACTTGACGTATGACAACCAACCTCGCTGAATATTGTGTTTGGTGTATCACGTCTACAAGGCGACCGAATCGGTTACCTATGGCAGGATTTCAACCTAGTGGGGTCTCCAAAAATATATGCGATGGTACAAGAGAGCTCAGTCAGTAGTAGCACTGCCTAATGTGTAACCGTTCGATGAGATCATCCCGATATACTTACCATACGTGGAACATAGCCCTATATACTTTTGTACGTCCCGGGATGCAACATAGGATGTTAGTGACAACTGCTATGCTTAACAACGTCGAAACATGTATCTAGCCTAGACCTCTATATATTTGCATTATTTCTAAATGCTCCTTAGGTTAATTGAGGTTAATTTTAATGTTGATATTCAAATAAGTTTCGATTTTGGGCTCAAAATGATGTCACCTGAACACCTAAGATGCAACTATATGAGAAAAGGATTATTTTTATTTCAATGAAAGCTACAATAATAAGGGAAGAGATAACAAAGAGTAATGCATGAAATAAAATGAAGCAAAATAAATCCTCCCCATCTAGCTTTCACTTTTCACTTTTCGAAATGTAAATTCTAAAAATTAAAAACGATTTCACTTTCACTATCCCAAATGCAACTCTTCAAAAGTAAAGTGATTTCTACTTTCAATGAGATGCACTTATATCAATTTTTTTCCTTTTTTCTTTGAATGACGGAATTAGCTTGATGCAACTAATTCACTTTTAAATTTTCAATTATTGAAAAAAATGTAATCTATTTCCAATAAGAATTTTTAAAAACTAACCTTTCAATGCAAGTAATCTCATGCACTTAATGAAAAGTAATGTTTTGAAACAAAAACTTAAGAGATGCAAGACCAAATTTATTTATAAATGAAAAAAGGTTACTACGGTTCTATAGTAGATAATTGGTATTTCTTGAATGATACAAGTAGTAAAAAAATATTTTAATTGACCTAACAAAAAAAGACCCAATCAAAACACAAATTTTACCGCTTAAAACATAAGACCAATTTTCACTTTTTTCAAGAGACTTAAAACACTCAAAGCAAGAAATAATGAAATCAAATCAAAGAAAAAATTTCAAGGATCAAGACACACTAAGTTTTTTCCAGAAGAAACTCTAACCGTTTTTACTTTCTAAGACCAACACAAACCTGTAGTTAACACCAATGGTCTGCAACGCGACTGTTTCAGAAAAAAAAAATGCTAGAAGCGCTACCATATATGTTAAAAATGTGTCGAGCAAGGAAAGGAGGGATAATACAAGAAATTCTTGAGGAAAAAATTTAGACTTGATACCTTAAAACACTTACAAGCCAGAATACATATTGAAAAACAAGCCACAAAAGTGGTCGTTCAAAGGTTGGACAAACTAAGCATGGAGACAAAAAACGAGAAGAGGGTGAAAAGGGTGTAGGATTCCCCATTGTAGTTGCCAATTTTTTATATAACTAATCCCTTCTTCAGAAAGAAGCGATCCATCTAGCCCAATGAGTGGGTATAGTAACAACTGTGACAAAGAATGCAAGATTTCCTAGTTTAACATCAAAATAACATGAGAGAGGGAGATGGCATACCTCACTCCTATGCAATCACTTTCTCGATGTCTATTATGATCCTTGCACTTCTAGGCTCACTCCTCGCTATACCTTCTGTGTTCAAATACATGCAAGAAATATCATATGACGAAAAACGAAAGAGACATAGCATATATATATTTCAAAGTAAACCATATGACAAATCAAGGAGCATCATAATAAACAAGTTAATATTAACAAGTTCATGGAAAGAAAAAAACACTTTGTATTATTGAATAAAGAAAGGGAAGCTTACAATCGGTGCCTTGATGTTAGAGGCCAAGTCCAAGCCAAGCTCTTCAATCTCTTCTCCTTTCTCCACAAATTGACAACATATAGGCGCAATCAAGCAGAAGAATGGAAACCAACAATGACCAACCAAGACTAACCATTTGGGAAGGAATGACACTCTTATATAGCATAGCTGGAGAGGTTATGGATCCACAAATGAGGGGGAAAGTACTTATCTCAAAGAGGAAAATCCTTGGATATAAGATCAAATGTTCAAAATGGGAGAATTCGACCATATCGTCAACCAACAAGTACCATAATTCTGTTCTCAAGAGTTCTAGAGGACGAAGATTTTGCTCCATTTTTGGAGAACATGCCTGAAGAGGACCAATGCAAATTTACTGCTAAATTCCCGCACTGCCAAGAATTTTCATATGTTATAGATAAGGTTACAAGTGCGAAGCTGTTAAGGGAAGAACCACATCGAGCTTGCAAATTAAGGTTTTTTACAAAATTTTGCAGAAAGGCTTCAAGGAATTTCTCTTTTAGGTATTTAGGGATATGTTAAACATGTTATCCAGGATGAATAAGTTTTCACAGCTTTTGTCGCTTTGTGAAGTTTGTGGCATGAGTGACACAAAATATGACACTTAGGATAAGGACTGGGGAAGGCAGGGTCGAACATTAAGGTTAAGCTGACGACCTTAGGTGCTTATATGACCACATTTTTCGGACTTAAGGGGTCAGTGGAGAAATTAAAGTTCCTACAAAATGAACTGGAGGAGGGCAAAAATGTCGCTCCATTGGTGAAAAATAGGGAATATTTGTACGATAGTTAGACTGTTGGTCCGATTTGTAGGAAAGTTAACAGTAAAATTCATGGAAGAGCTTTGGAGCTCATATATTTTTGAGTGTTTGACCAAATTGAGCTCAGAAAGAGTCTACTTAGGGATTTTTAGACGTTCTGGATCCAATGGCAACCTCTAGTTTACGATTCTCGAAAATATAAGAATTCTTTTTGCAGGTTGAAGACCTAGGGTGTATGGATCATTCAGGTTTTTGAAGCAGTTATAAAAGGTGTTTGAGCATGAAGAAGGCCTTGTACGAGTTTTCTCACCTTCAAAAGTCTACTACAGTAGCTGTTACTTGAATGTTCAGCTCAGGTTTAATTTTATCATTATGTCATGTTTAGGGAAGTTTTGTTTATACTCTTCAATTTGGAATTGAAGTGCTCACATGCTCATTTTAGCCCATTCAGTTGGAGTATAGGATCTTTATAGGAGATGACTTGTGTTGCTACTTTATGTGAGAGTTATTTGTAGGAGAACATTAACTTGTAGGGGTAACAGCCACATGTTTTCATCAAAAAAAATTTATGTACTCCATTTTCTATACTGAATATATGGAGTGATCTAGCTATGTTTGCAGGCCCGAAGATGTAGCTCAAGAGGGGTGAAATCTGTTAAAAAATATTTTTATGCTCTTCATGATGCATGTATGAGTTGTGTGTTATGTGTTATTATGCTGCTTTTATTAAGTTTACATGTGAAGAATAACTCATGACTTGAAGAGACATTAGAAAACATGTTTTTGTCAAGACCCATTTTACTTGCAACGCGTCAAAATTATCCTTGCTTGTTTAAATGATTTTTGGGAAAAGGAAAGATACCTCCTCCATTTTTAGATCAAGTACCAGGAATAATGGCCCTCATACATACACTGATATAAGTACATACACTAGGGAATGGTGTCTATCATGTTGACCACCAATCTACCCTAAAAAATATATCCTTGAACTACTTGCTGATGTGGATCCCCACAACCCTTTCAGTCCACATGTCCTAAACACGTATGCTTTTCCTTTTGCTTCCAATATACAAATCATACCTCTATCAATGGTCCTAATCCTTTAGGTCATTGAACTCGGCTTATGAATATGCCATCTAGTTGATCACTCGCCCTTCAATCCATCAACACTTAGGGTCTTATTTTGAGTTATTCACAACTCTATTTTTGAACAACTCTCATTTGCCCACTGCTGCTCCTTAGCTCCTTTGGGACTTCTTTCATCTAATGAATTCCTGTGCTGCTCCAGTGAAGATAAAATTTGGGTCAGAGGTTTTCCACCTATCACTGTCAAACATCTTTCTTCAAAAATGAACTTTGGATATCAATATGGCTCTCTTGTTTGATCAAAACCTAATATCAACTTCTCTTCCTTTCCTAATAGGCTTGTATCCTTTCACAAGACTTGCACTTAGGGCACAAAGGTCAACCATCTAACATTCCTCCAATTTGTACTTTGGCTGCCACACATATATCCAATTAGGACTCTAATTCTTCAATGCAACACTATCTTTAGATTTTTCTATTCTTCAATCAATGCTTGAATGAAGTAGGGATGAATATCAATTTCCCTTTGTTATACAACAACTTATCTATTGCACATATCTAGGACATCAAAGTCACTACCCTCTTGTCTTCAATTTGATCGTAAAACTATCAAATATTGGGCTATATATTTTATCTCTTCTAGGGCTTATTTACATTTTTATTCAAGCACTAAATAACCTTCCAGATCTTCCCAGTTCTAGGGCTCTAAGTCTACCCTCACCCAGGGCTTGAATACAACTATATTTCCCACTGAAATCTGGAAAAAATTCCTCATCACATTCTGCAATCATAATTGGCTTAGAGCATGTTACTGATCTGAGGTATTTTATCCCATACCTTGGCTTCAGTTCCTATGCAAACCCTCACTAACAACCTTCCTTTATAGCACAAATATTACTTACAACTTGCATGACCGTTTGAAATTCCAAACTAGATCTTTTTGTCTTCAAACATGATGCTTTAGAGATTGGCCTTAATTTCCATCACATAGGGGTACTCAACCACTATTATTGAAGGATTTAAGGCTAGTTGCGTGCCTTATATGCTCATATTTCTCATAACCATCACTTCTACCAAACTCGGGCTAGTAATTAGTCTCAAACAATCCCTTCTACTAGGCTCCAATGGTGTGTAGATTTATTGTTCTAGGCCTTAAGAACAGTCCTCCTAGGCATTGGATCTTTTGGAAACCTTCTCATATATTGAATCTAGCCTTCGACCACTCTTCCATGACACTGTCACCTATAACAAGGGCTTTGAATTCTAATTCAGGTGTGCGACTCTTCTTAGGATTGGAACAACCCTTAGCTAAGCCATACTATCTCTCCTCACCTGCACTAAGATTATATACTTTTGGGTGTCTTTTCCATCAGTAAAATAGGCCTCACAACTTCCTCTTCCTAAGGCTTTACCCTCTTCATAGGTTTGCAACCCTTCTCTTCTCCACCACAGTGATCTTGGCCCTAGCCATCGTACCTCCTCATTGTCCCTCCTCTTTATTCAACTGCCACTTGAGGATGCATGCCCTTAGATAAAATATGGCCTACTTGTAACCCTACTTGGCCCTCAAACTAGGGCTTCGACCTCCTCCAATGATCAATCGAGCTCCTCTTCACTTGTTTCCTTAGCCTTGTCCTACGACCTTCCTTAAATAGATTTCCTAAGCCTTCTTAGGAACCCTCTATACATTAGAGGAATTTTCCTCTTAGAATTAGGATTTAATTTTCTTTTTAATTTTCCTTTTATAATTTAAACCCCATTTGGGTCTAAAACCCCTTCACTTGGGGTATTTTTCCAACAAAGTCCTTTTGTGACCAAAATTCTCACAAACCCTAGATCTAGGCTTGTGGAATACCTCCAAAGCTATACTTTTCAACATCAAGTGTATTTTATACTCATGATACCTAAGAGACAAATATATTTGTAAATTATATCACATCTCTTTGTAAATTAAATTATAGTAATTCTGCACATTTACATTTTTACTAGTATTTGTTAGTGTGTTGAAGAACACACAAATAATGGTGGGCAATAACTCCTAGTAAATATATTTATTTACATCTTGTTTCTTATCCCATATTTTACGTAAATCCTTGCTTAAATTATGGTGGGTAGTAACTTTGTAACCACCCTGGTTAAAAATCCATGTAAAATATATAAGACCAAGGTCATGGGACACGTATTCCATGCTGAATGGTGGGAAAAAATCCTAGTGGGTGTTCATTTAAGTTATTATGGCTAAAGGAAACTGGAAAAGGCAATGTCAAAGGCATTGGAAAGACATGAGGCATTAATTGGAATTTTATTTATGAAAATAATGGAAAATTGGAGAAAAGGGAGGTGAAAGGTCACAGGTTGCATGTGAGGATGAAAATGAAGAAAAATAATGGAAAATGAAGAATATAGAGGCCTCATTAATAAAAATCCTTTTAAGGATCAGTTGGTAATCTTTTGTTCAGTTCAATTTTGGAGCTCTCATTTCTTTCTCTTTGTCATACTCTTGAGCACTTAGATTATTCTTGGAGCACTCTTGGAGAGTGTGGCATACTTGGAGATTTGGAGCAAGATGGAAAAGGAAGATCAGAAAAGGGCAAGAGGACATCAAGATCAATGGCTACAACTAGATTTCTTTGCCAGTATCGAGTTGCAGGTTTGGTTTCCTCACTATTTTTGGCATGCATGGTGTATGCATGTGGTTTATTGGTCATGTTATGTCATTATCATGGATATTTTCCTAGATTGACAGTGGATTTTCCTAGCCTTTCCATTTCCTAGATAATAATGGTGTTGTGAGTTTATTTTCATTGATTGTTTTCTAGTTGGTTCTCATGATTCCTTTAGTCGTTGGGTTGATTTATTATGTTAGGACCCTATATTACTAGTGTGGTACCTTATTGTTGTTAGTGTAGCCCCCTTATCATTATTTTTGTACCCCTATAACCCCCATATTGTTATTATTGTGCCCTTACATTATTATTGTTAGGTCAGCTACAATTATATTGTGACCCCATGGACTCCTTTATATAGAAAGGAGGTTTTTTCATTTGAATCACCAAATAATTGTTCATTTATGTAATGTAAAAGTGGCTACCCCCTCGAAGTGGCTGATTTCTAAGGCGTTCATCTCTCTTTTCTTCTATTTTTTGAGTTGGTTTCATAACATTTGGTATGATAGCTTTGGATTCTAAGGTTTTGATGCTCAAAATAGGTCATCGTGGAATTGTCGCTATAAATTTTTTTCTACGAAGGTTCAGAAGTTGAAATTTTTACCACGAGAAGACGAAATCCTGAGGAAATTCATGTAAACATTTCATATTTTGGTTTGCAATATTTTTGGAGATATGATCTATGGAAGTTATGGTTTTTTCAGGCTCCCGAATTTCATCTAAAAGAGGTGACCTTGGGAAAATTTTCATAACTCTCTCTCAGAGCATTGGATTAGAATTTTGTAAGAAGTTTCCGAAATTAAAAAGACTGTAGTTTCCTGTGTATCAATTTCAGAGTCGAAGAAGGAAACAGTGACACGTGGCACGTCGTATAGGTTTGATCTACTAAACGAGTCCATAATTAGGTAATTGTGGGTTATTGGGAATAAATTTATCTTGAATCATCCAAAGCAAGTCAGAACTATGGCATTCGAAAGAAGATTCAGAGGGCTACTACAGGACCAAATTTTAGATATTGAAGACTCGAAATCACAGATATAATTTAGTTTCAATATTGAGCTCGTCAAAAGAAAGAAAAATGTGTGTATTTTTTTTCAAATTGCATAAGTCTTGTTTGAAAAATCAATTTGAAGTCATTCCAAGGGCATATTGAAGCATATATATTAGTATTGGGTTCTAAAATGCCCCCCCTAAAATAATTCAACACCCATTAATCCCTCATATTACTCTACTATGACTCTTGAAGAGGAAGAAATGCAACATGATATATAAAAATTACAAGAGCAAGTGCACCAAATTTTTCTCTCGCAAAGAGAAACAAAAAATGAAATGGAAGTCTTGAAGAAAGGCATGAAAGCTAAGATGGATGGTTTGAAGAAGGGTGTGGAAGCTAATATGGATGCTTTGAAGAAAGGCATGATGGAAGGTTTGAATAATGGCATGGAAGACATGGAAGAAAAAATGGAAGACATAAAGAATGATATAAAAGAAAACATGGAAGGTTTAAAGGAAGGTTTGACAAAGTTGATACAAGAAATGATTCCTAATGGCAAAAAGATTGTAGAGGAAATTGATGATGAGGACAAAATAAATGTTAATCATGACTTCATAAGCTCTAATGTTGGATTGAAGACCCACCATACTCCAAAGATCGATATGAGGAAGTTTGATGGCAAGGATCCCATAACATGGATACTACAGATGGAGAAATATTTTGATTTCAATAATGTGCAAAACACACAAAAGGTATGCATTGCAAATTTAAATTTAGAGAAAAATACATTTGTGTGGTATCGATGGCTTTGCTCCCATAAAAAAATGGTCACTTGGTCAATTTTTACAGAGGAAATGATAACATATTATGAGGATACAAAGAGCAACACTATCTTTAGCCAATTGATAAATCTCAAACAAAAGGGTTCAGTGGTGGAGCACATTAAGGATTTCCAAAAATTGAATATAAGGGTAACTGATATTCCATAGGAACACATGATTGATGTCTTCATAGGGAATTTAAAAGATAACATCCAACATGAGGTTCGACTTTGGGAACCTAATTCATTGGAGAAGGAATTCAGGTTGGAAAGAAAAATTAAATGTAAAATTATGGTGACAAGGAAGCCTACCACTCACATTTATAAATATATAAGTGTTGCTACTCCAAGACTTCCACAACCTACATTGTTGACATCACAAAAATTGGAAGAAAAAAGAGAAAAAGGGATTTTCTACAGTTGTGATAGAAAATACACTAAAGGTCATAAGTGTGCTAAGAAGAAATTATTTTACATAGATTGTGAAGAGGAGGAAGAAAATGAACAAGAAACTTCAAAAGAAGATGATATACACCAGGAACCAACCCTAGAGAAAGAAGAAATGAGTCTGACCATATCTTGTAATGCATTGGTAGGAATTACCACTCCTCAAACTCTCAAGATAGAAGGACGTATCAAGAAGAAAAAGGTAATACTGTTGATCGACTCGGGTAGTACCCATAATTTTATTCATTGTAAGGTAGCCAAGGAATTGAATTGCTTCCTATACCCAGCACCAGAATGTAAAGTGAAGGTTGAAAATGGAGGAACTATAAATTTCTCTAGAAAATGCCATAATATCAAGCTAACCATGGGGGAATATGTATTTAATAGTCCAATGATTTCCATTCCAAGGGGAGGTGTTGATGTTGTACTAGGAGTACAATGGTTACAATCTTTGGGGATGATCACCTTTGATTTTCAAGAATTTTCTTGAATTTTTTTTCGGAAGGAAAAGAAGTTGAAGTACAGGGTATCACAGGGAAGCTGAGAAATATAATAAGCTCTAATGTCATGACAAAGCTTCGGAAGAAAGAAAAATGAGGCGTAATTTCACAATTATGCTCACTAGAAGTTCCAACATCAAAATCATCTATTTCTCCAGATCTCCAAAATGTCTTGGACAATTATTCCAAGGTGTTAGAAATTCCCAAAGGACTCCCACCTATTCGTGATCATAATAATGCTATTCATTTGATTCCAGGAAGTGTTCCTCCAAACATCAGGCCTTACAAATATCCTTATGTCCAAAAGAGCGAAATTGAACGTATGATTGCAAAAATGTTAAAGGTTGGTATAATTCAACCAAGTCAAAGTTCTTTCTTTGCTCCAGTAGTATTGGTGCACAAGAAGGATGGATTGTAGGGAGCTAAATAAGCTCACTATTAAAGATAAATTTCCCATTCCTATGATTGATGAATTATTGGATGAATTACTTGGAGAAATTTATTTTACCAAGTTGGATCTTCGTCAGGATATCACCAAATTAGAATGAAGATTGAAGATATTCCGAAAAAAACATTTCAAACTCATAAGGGTCATTATGAATTTTTTGTCATGCCTTTTGGCCTTACCAATGCACCTTCTACATTTCAAGGGTTGATGAATTCCATTTTCAAACCCTTCCATAGAAAAATTGTGTTAGTATTTTTTGATGATATACTAATCTACAATAGGTCTTGGAAGGATCATGTTCAACATGTTGACAGGGTGTTCAAACTATTTGAGGAGAAACAATTATATGCAAAAACCTCCAAATTTTTCTTTGGAGTACAAGAGGTGGAATATCTGGGTCATATTGTATCCCACGAGGGTGTTAAGGTAGACCCTAACAAAATTAAAGTCATTATGGAATGGAAATTACCCACAACCATAAATCAGTTGCGAGGATTTCTTGAATTAAAAATACATTATCACAATTTTTTTAAGAATTATGGGAGAATAGTAGCGCCTCTAACAACATTATTGAAGAAAGATGCATTTTCATGGAATCCTGAAGCAACTAAGGCCTTTGAATATCTTAAAGAGGCAATGTGCCTAACATCGGTCTTAGCTATGCCAGACTTGACAAAAACCTTTATTGTGGAATGTGATGCCTCACAAAATGGAATTGGTGTTGTTTTAATGCAAGAAGGAATACCCATTGCTTTTGAAAGTCATCCAATCAAATAAATGTATTTACAAAAAGATATTTATGAGAAGGAAATGTTGTAAATACTACATGCACTAAAGAAATGGCGACCTTACCTAATGAGAAGACACTTCAAGGTAAAAACTAATCATGATAGTCTTAAATAATTTTTGGAACAAAGACTATCTTCAGAAGAGTAGAAAAAATGGGTCACAAAGATGTTGGGTTATGAATTTGAAATCATCTACAAAAAGGGAAGCTAAATGTTGTTGCAGATCCACTCTCAAGAAAAAGGATGAAGAGGTGGAGGCCTTTAACTAGTGCCATTTCTATTATACAACCAGATTGGATAACCTAAGCAAGGGATGAATGGAAGAAGGATGAAGAAGTGCGGACACTCATTCAAAAGTTGTAGCAAGATCCTAGTACACATGATACATTTAGTTGGAAAAATGATTCCTTATGGTCCAAAGATTGCTTATATCTTTGCAAGAATTCCCAAATAAAACAAAATATTATTTTGGAATTGAACACTTCTCCCTTAGGAGGACACTCAGGATTTTTAAAAACATACCATAGGGTGAAGAAATTTTTATTTTGGGATGGCCTTAAATCTTAAATTAAAAAGTTTGTGGCAGAATGTTTGGATTGCCAGCAAAATAAAGTTGAGACAATTAAGACCCTGTGTCTTCTACTACCTTTATCCATTCCAAGTCAATGTTGGGAGGAGATTCCAATGGATTTTATCACGGGCTTACCTAAGTCTGAAGGAAAGAGTGTCATCATGGTGTTAGTTAATAGACTTACCAAGTATGCACACTTTTGTGCATTATCTCATCCGATTAAAGCAAGTACAGTTGCTACTCCATTTATGGAAAAAATTCAAAAGCTACATGGAAACCCAAATATTATTGTAAGCAACAGAGATCCCATTTTTACTGGAAATTTTTGGACATAATTATTTTTTTGTTTGGCTACTCAACTAGCTCATAGCTCATCTTATCATCCTCAATCTGATGGGAAAACTGAGATAGTGAACAAATGTTTGGAAGGATATCTTCATTATTTTGTATATGATAAACAAAAATAATGGGTCAAGTGGTTACCTCTAGCTGAATGGTGGTATAACGCTTCCTTCCATACTGCAGCAAAAATGACCCCATTTATGGCACTTTATGGATATCATCCATTGTCCATCACATCATCTTTAAGAGAAAATTATAAGGTTCAAGTAGTGGAAGATCACATCGAGCTTCAAAAACAAGTTCTCCAACTCTTAAAGCATAACCTAAATTTGGCACGAAATCGAATGACACAACAGGCAGATCAACATTGTAGCGAGAGAAGTTTTGATATAAGAGACTGGGTATTTTTACGGCTGCAACCATACAAAAAATGTCCCTCAAGAAAGCTAAGAAGGATAATAAATTATCACCAAAGTACTATGGTCCTTTCAAGGTGTTGCAAAATATTGGTACTATGGCATACAAATTGGAGCTTCATTCTTCTTCTTGAGTGCATCCAATTTTCCATGTTTCATGCTTAAAGAAGGTTATAGGTGAAAAAAATCCAGTTCAAACAATATTGCCATAAGTTATTGAGGAAGGAAAAATAATATTGGACCCTGAAGCAGTCACGAAAACAAGAACTCGATATGCTATGAAATCGATCAATTTTAGAGTATCTCATCATGTGGAAGAACTTACTCGATGAATATTCTACATGGGAGGATGAGAATTTTATACAAAATCATGCAGAGCTACTCAAGCGTTGAGGAAAACACTTTTTTGAAGGATAGGGGAATGTTAGGTCCCTATATTACTAGTGTAGTCCCTTATTGTTGTTAGTGTAGCCCCCTTATTGTTATTTTTGTACCCCTGTAACCCCCATATTGTTATTATTGTGTCCTTACATTATTATTTTTAGGTTGGATAGGATTATATTGTGACCCCATGGACTCCTATATATAGAAAGGAGGTTTTATCATTTGAATCATCCAATAATTGTTCATTTATGTAATGTAAAGGAGGCTACCCCCTAGAAGTGGCTAATTTCTAAGGCGTTCATCTATCTTTTCTTCTATTTTTGGAGCTAGTTTCACAAAATTTTAGTTACTAGAGCCTTGGTTGGATAAATTCTCTAAAGCCTAGCGGAAAAATGTTGGGCTGAGCTACTAGTCCAGAGTCTTAGTTGGACAAACATTCTGGAGCCCTAGGTGGGTTGAGTTACTAATATTAGAGCCTTGGTTAGATAAACGCTCTCGAGCTCAGAAACAAATAGTCTGGAGCCCTGGAGCTGCTTGGATAGAGACCAATCTGTGATAGTTGTGATGTAAAACCCTTAGGTAGAATCAATGGTTGAGGGTTGAGGTGGTTTGGTCTATGGAAGCCCTAGATTTGTTTTGATTGATGTGCTTGATGAGATCCCACATTCATGCTTGGAATATGGCATGGGGGTGATTAGCTGAAGAGAGACTTGGCTCAACCAATCTATGGTCAGGTGGAACATGGAAGTCCCATCTCCGGTTGGTTTATAAATTCATTAATGAGTAATTAAATCCCTTTGTATTTGGTATGAAAATGTAATGATTTATATGTGGATTCTATTGTTGTTGTGTCCATGGTATTTCTGTTGTTATTATGTTGGTTATGAGCATGCATTTTTATAGTGATGATGTATGGATTTCCCCATGTTTTTTCTTATAAATGAATACACAATGTATCTATGGTCAAATAGAGTGTATTTCAGTTAATGATGTAGGGGATAAATGCTTCTTAGCGATTCTCGGATAAGTATGAGACCCCTATGGTTATATTTGTTGTTTACACATGTAGATTCAATGTTTGTGACATGTTTGAAAAAAACAATTTCATGGTTAGGAGGGGTACATATGAGTTCTTAATGATGTGATTTATTCTGTATCATTTTCCTATTATTATTTATCATCTCTAAACTTTTCATGAATTTTTGGGCAAAGCACTAGGTTCTGGGCCTAAAAAGGTGGCTCAAATCTCGGAGATGCAGACACAAAACTAGATTTTTGGGGCCTTGGCTGCAAGCATGCAGTGTTATACCTAGGGATATAACCTCCTGGATATAAGAATGCAGTGTTATGCCTATAGATATGGATCAAATAGTTCAAAATGTGAGTGTGACCCAGGGGTAAGAAGCCTAAAAGGTTGGGTTACCTTCTGGGGGTGGTGGTGTTGATGTTGTTGTACAAGGTCTGTAGGTTGTGTTTTCCATCAGTTCCATTTCCTTAAGGTCACCTAGGACGTTGAATTTAATTACAGTAGCCTCTCATCACATTTTTACCTTGGTTGGCCAGTTACTTGGGTAGATGTGGGAAGAGGGTGTTACAGAGTGGTATCAGAGCATGGTTCAACCCTCGGACTTGATGGGTAGTGTGTTGGTCATGCATTTATTTTGGTTGCGTATGTGTTTAGTATGCTTGTGGTCTATGTGAGTTTGTTGCATCTGTGTTGTGTTGGCCATGGTGGCAGTGGTGTCGCCATGGAAGTGTTGATGGTGTTGTTGTGAACATGTTGTCATGAGTGTATGATTGGTTATGTGTTGCTCATGCTTGTGTATTTTTCATGCACACTTGCTTACATATTGTTACATATTGTACATGTATTTATTTTTTATGCTAGGTCACATATTGGTCATGCTTTTTTATTGTCTGTGTATGCTTTCTTATGTGATGTTATATGTAGGACATGATTTGGTTGTTAGTGATTTATTATGCATATCAAGTGGGTGCATATGGTAAAGTTGCATTAGTTTGATTGAGGTTGTTGTGCATAAGGTCATTGTATGTAATTAGGTCATCATGATGATATTGGTATGTTATGATGCTAATGCGTTGGCTAATATAGAGCAAGAGATGCATACCATCAAGGTGAATTTGCAACATTGGACCTCGAGGCAAGATAATGCCATAATACAGGTTTGGATTTTTGGCATTTAGGTATGTAGGTTAGGGATTGTTATATGCATTATGATTATATGTATGCCTTCCACTCAATTGATTTTATGGTTACTGTTGAGTCTCAAATCTGCATCTTTTCCATACACTTTTCTATACCTTTTTCACTCACCTGAACCTCCCAAGTTGTCAATATCATTGTATATTAATTGCAAAAGAGCATCTAACATGGTTTTTAACTATATTTTTGTGTCTACTATTTGATTTAGATTTTGTTCATCTAGCTGCGGAATCTTGCCACTTTCCGCAGCTGCTGCAACTTTCTGCAGCCATTTTGTGAAACTCTATGTTACAGGTGTCTACAGGAAAAACGAGCCACATGGGCAAGTTAGAAATGATGTGGACATGGTTCGTGTCCTATTGGCTCGAGCAAAATCATCTAAAGAAGCTGCGGTCAAAAGCGTCCAAATGGAAGTCAACCGTAGAGTCTCACGGTGACAGGACTCTATTTCGTGTCACGTGAAGGTTCATATGGCCGTTTCTGAATTGCGGAGGATAAATCAACATCTGTACATGGCTCCTTAACCGAATTCAAACATCCACTCCTCATAGATTTACTTTTCAATACGGCCATGATCCTAGATCCGTGGACGTAATGGTCTACGTGTTCTCCACCAGCATAAACTTTAGGAATTAGTTATGTTTCTTTTGTTATAAATAACGCGTTTGCATACACATATGAGATTAGTCGAGGTTAGTCTCTGTTAGTTTTTATTAGTCTTCTCTGTAATGTAATTACGCTGCCTTTGTGCCGTAATACTACCTTACTGTTATGACTGCATTTTAATATAAGAAGACTCTGTTTTCCAACGTAATTCGTACTTGAAGATTGTTGCCAAGGCTGGTGTAGAGGGCCCCTGCACTTGCCAAGGTTCTGTGCATTATTGTATAGTTCTTATTTTATTTCTTTAAATCTCATTGTGCCATAATCCATTCACATGTTTATACATTGCATCTTTCATGGTATATATGCTTCATTTCTATTTATAATCTTTTATGCTTTCCATTTTACTTTTTTCTTTCACGTTTTATGTTATTGGTAACTGATCGGTGTTCTTGTTTCAGGTTATAAATAGGCAGCCCAGGCATTTGCATAACTTTTTGACTAATGACATGGAATTAATATTGTTCTGCTGCTAATTTGCTTTTCTTAGTTTCTGTTTAATTTTAGTATTGCTTTGTTTATTTCAATTTTGCTCATTTGCTTCAGTAGTTAGATTTAGATATATTAAATTTCTCATAACATCTTCAGTTGCCTCCGAAAGCCACAGCTGGACTGATGGTGAGGGATTGTATTATGAAATGTGTAGTTTGATATTAGTTTCCTTTCTGCAAGTTTGATATTAGTTTCCTTTCTGCAAGTTAGATATATTAAATTGCTCATAACATCTTCAGTTGCCTCCGAAAGCCACAACTGGACTGATGGTGAGGGATTGTATTATGAAATGTGTAGTTTGGTATTAGTTTCCTTTTTGCAAGTTAGAAATATTAAATTGTGCATGACATCTTCAGTTACCTCCGAAAGCCACAGCTGGACTGATGGTGAGGGATTGAATTATGAATGTATGGTTTGATATTAGTTTACTTTCTGCAAGTTAGATATCAGTTACTCAAGTTGTTTATGGTTACTTCCGAAAATCATAGTTGGACTAATGATGAGGGATCAGAAGACAAGTTGATGTAATTTGATTTAGATTTACTTTATTGCAACTTTTGGATTTGTTTCAGCATAGTTTCTTTTGTGTTTAGACAGCAGCAAGAATAGTTTGGTTTCATGCTCACTAGTTCACTGTTTTGATTTATTAGATTAGCAGCACCTTTTCATTTCAGCAGCATATTTTCATTTCCTTTCAAGTTTTGTCATTGTAATTTTCAAATTCCTTTTTAAAGTTTCAAGTTGGTAAATCATTATAGAGGATATCATTTCCTTGAACAAACATAACCATACTTGTTTTCATTTTAGAATTTCCATTTCATCTTAGAAAACAAAAAAACGACAAAAAGTTAAGAAATAGGTTATCTTGCACATATAGTGCGCCGCACTTCATCAGCTTACGAATCCCGGATTGACAAATTAAATGCAGCAATTTAGGACACACTAAATTGACCAAACATTTTGGCGCCGTTGCCGGGGAAGTGTAACTAGGTAGCCAATTTCTTAAAAAAAAAACAAAATCATAAAAGAAGGGAAAACTTGATAACTTCTTGAAGTATGCTCTCCTCTTGCACCTAGTGTGATCTGGAGGATCAGAAAAGAGATTTATTGGTTCAGTAATTTCTTAAGTATGCTCTCTTCTTGCACCTAGTGTGACCTGGAAGATCAGAAAGAGAATTATTAGCCCAACTTTTAAAAAATAAAAAAATAAAAAATGACATGCATAGAGCAAGAGATTCTAGGGGAAGGTTTATAGCTAAAGCCAAGAGTTCGATTTTCACAACTCCATCTTCTTCAAGGCATAGACCAGATTCACCACCATCTACCCCTAGCCTTAAGATTTTTGGAATTCAAGGAGCAGCTGAATTAGAGGATTCTCCTATACCATCTACTAAATCCCATTTAGAAAACAAAGAAACTCTCTCTCATCCTCCCTTGATAGAAGAACTAGAGGACTTTAAGGACTCTAAAGAGACTATCATGGCAGATGAAGTAATAGATGGAGGTAGAGGTAGAGGTAGAAGAGGAGGAAACAATGGAGACAACAATGGTGAAGGAAATAATGGAGGAAATAGGGAAGGAGACAACTTGTTTGGATTCCCTATAGTTGATGAGGAAACTCATACAACGATGAAAAATATCTCACCATCTGTTCTCCCTAAATTTTATGGATTGCGAAGTGAGGATCCTGAAACATTTCTGTTTGAGTTTGAAGTCATATGCCGAACCTATGACTATATAGAAGACTCTCAAAAACTCAAACTGTTTCCTTCAACATTGAAGGGATCTGCTTTGAAATGGTTCATGGGATTAGCCACTCAATCTATTAGGACCCGAAATGATATGAAACAAACATTTTTGGATAGATACTTGGACTATTGTATGCCCACCAATCACAAGGATGAGGTATTCAAAATGATGCAAAAAGAAGATGAAAATTTGGAAGATTTACTTGAAATATTTCAATACAACTTGAAAAGAGCAAAGATGAGCAATTTAGATGATGAAACCTTGAAAGCCCTCATATTAAAAGCCATTAGAGATGAATGGATAGATATTTTAAACATGATGGGGAAAGGAGACATTTCTCAACTCTCACTTCGTGACATAACATAACTATGTGTCCATCTCTCAAGAGGAAAATCTAAAACAGGAAAAGGGCCTAGGGATCCTTCTCTTATTAGGGCTAACAAATCTGCAACTGGATCAGTAAGTAGGGAAGAGATTGGTAATATGCTTGATGAGTTCAAAACTGATATCTTAGGGAGCCTTAGTGAACAAATAGACACCCTTAAAATCCAAAACAAGCAGAAAGCAGAAACAGATGCTTTAGCCATCTTTTGTCCGAAATGTAGGAAGAAACATGCTTTAAGGGAATGTCCCTTGGATGCAAAAGTTGTAGAAACATGTATGATTTGCTCATAGAATCATGAGATCAAGGATTGTCCTTCAATTCCTGGACTCAAAGCTGTCTTTCAAGAAGACCCAAATTCAGTAGAATCTCTCTGTTTTGTTGCAAGAAGACCTTGGCAGGGACAAAAAACTCAAGGGTTTAACAACCCTATGAATTTTCAAAGCCCACCAAATTGAAATCCTTGGCAACAACCTTGGCCCCAACATCAGAATCCATATCAACCATGGGTACAAGGGATGCAAAATCCTTATGGTAGATTTGCTCAATTTTATCAATATCCTCCATCTTTTCAAAATCAACAAGCTCCACAACTTCCAAACCCAAATCCACAACTTTCATTGCCATTTCCACAACAACAACCTTCTCAACAAAACCCAAATCCTCAACTCATGCTCCCATATCAACAAAAGACAAATCAACTTCCAGCTCAGCCATTGCAAAATCCTAACAATAAGAATCCTCAGAATACTTACATGATAGAAGGACAACAATTTCCTACCTATATGATTGTTCCTCTCAACGATGTACAACTTAGATCTGGTAGAGTTTTAGAAAAACCTTCTATAGATATTCAAGAGCAAGATACCTCTGAGGAGGACTCTCTTCAAGTCAATAAGGGTTCAGAGGAAGAATCTCTTCAAAATTCAAACATTCAAAAAGAAAAAGAAAATTCAACACCCACAACTCCTATAGTTGAGCAACCTGCATCTTTATCTACACCTCCTTTTCCTAAAAGACTACAAATTGACAAGGGGGTGGAAAAACAAATCTTGTTGCCTAACTATGAATTTCTAGATGAATTGAAGAATGTTTGTATCAAGATTCCCTTGTTACAAGCCATTCGAGAGATTCCTATTCTAGCAAAAAAAATAAAGGAGTTGAGTTTCAAAAGACCAGGAAGGAAACTAAAAGACACAAGAAGAATCCACCTGGTAGGAAAGATTGCAGATATTATGATGGGAAAAATTACCATGCAGAAGTATGTAGATCCAAGAAGTCCAATTGTCAAGACACATATAAATGTGATAGAAATTCCAAACACATTGATTGACTTAGGGGCTACTATCAACATTATGAGTAGACAGACTATAGACCAGCTAAAACTTCCTAACCTTCTTTTTACACCTACTTTACTGCAACTTGCAGATCGATCAATTATTAAACCAAATGGTGTATTGGAAGATATTTCAGTCTCCTTAGATTCTTGGAAATATCCAGTAGATTTTATGATTTTGACTCCCAAGAGTAATCTAGGAGGGCATCCACTTATCTTAGGAAGACCTTGGCTAGCCACAGCTGATGCTTTTATTAGTTGTAGATCTGGGGATATGTACATTTCTAATGGTAATTCGACAAAGAAATTCAATTTGTATCCTCCAGCAAAAGCAATCACAGAAGTAGGAGACAATGAATGGGTCGATGATGAGGACACTATACAACCCGTCTTTACCATTTCTGAAATCAGTGAGGATAGTCAAATTCTGAACACATTAGAAAATTTTGAGACATCTTCAGAATATGACCCCACACAATTTCAATTGAAATCTGACATAGAATATTTATCATCAAGACAAATGTCTCTTTACTCTATGGAAGAGTTTGGTAGTTCTACTATTGAGATTTTTCCAGGAAAAACATTGAATATCAACAAACATTCGGAAAAGTCACAACAAGAAGGACTAACCAAAATCTTGCAAAAACATTCTACTGCATTTGCATGGGAGTATATTGACATGAAAGGTATTGATCCTAAGACTTGCATCCATCATATCTATATTGAGGAAAACAGTAGACCAATCAGACAACCTCAAAGAAGGATGAATCCAAATCTTAGGGAGATAGTGAAAGAAGAGCTCCAAAAGCTTCTCAATGTAAACTTCATTTATCCAATTTCAGATAGCCGATGGGTTTCTCCTTTGGTTATAGTGCCTAAAAAGAATGGTAAATGGAGGGTATGCATTGATTACAGGGAATTGAACAAAGCGACTTTGAAGGATCACTTTCCTTTGCCTTTTATTGATCAGGTATTAGATACATTAGCAGGTAAAAAGTACTTTTCATTTTTGGATGGTTTTAGTGGTTATAATCAAATTCAGGTAGCACCTAAAGATCAAGATAAGACCACATTTACTTGTCCATGGGGAACTTTTGCCTACCGAGTGCTTCCTTTTGGGTTATGTAATGCACCAGCAACATTCCAAAGAGCAGTACTAGGAATTTTCTCTGATCTAATCCATGATTGTGTAGAGGTTTATATGGATGATTTTACAGTTTATGGTAATTCATTTGAAGAGGCATTAGAAAATTTGGAAAAAGTTCTTATAAGATGTAAAGAAACAAACCTTTCATTAAGCCATGAAAAATGCTTTATGATGTTTACTGAAGGGATTGTTTTAGGACATCATATTTCATGAGATGGGATTAAGGTTGATAGATCAAAAGTTGAAGTCATCTCCAAGTTACCTATTCCAAATTGTCAAAGAGATGTTAGAATTTTTCTAGGATTTACTGGTTACTATAGAAGATTTATAGAAAACTTCACTAAAATTGCATCTCCACTCTTCAAATTTCCTACAAAAGACTGTGAATTTAAATGGGATCCTGATTGTCAATCAGCTTTTGAAACTTTGAAAACAAGAATATCTGAAGCACCTATCTTAAGAGGACCAAATTGGAAACTCCCTTTCCATATTTCTACGGATGCTTCAGATACAGCTCTAGGAGCTGTGTTGGGTAAAAAAGATTTAGTTCCTTATTCCATTTATTATACCAGTAAAAATTTGACTCCCACAAAGTTGAACTATATTGTGACTGAAAAAGAGTTTTTAGCTGTTGTTCATGCAATTAATAAGTATAGACATTACATAACAGGCTATGAAACTTTTATTCATACTGACCATTCTGCAATTAGATATTTAATGAACAAACCTGTTACTAATGGCAGAGTGACAAGATGGCTTTTACTTTTGCAAGAATTCAATATTACTGTGTTGGATAGACCAGGAAAACAGAATACAGTAGCTGATTTCTTGTCTAGAATACAGAATACTAAAGAAGATTCTCCCGTAGAGGATAAGTTTCCTGATGAATACTTGTTTGCAGTAACTATTAAGACTCCTTGGTATGCAGATATTGCTAACTATTTGGTTACAGGGAAACTACCTTCACATTTATTTCCAAGTGAAAAACGAAAAATTATTCATGAGAGTTCAAAATATTCCTGGATTTCTAACGAATTGTTTAAAACAGGGCCAGATCTTGTGATCAGAAGATGTGTCAGGGAAGATGAAATGCCTGATATTCTTAAGGCATGTCATGATGAACCATGCGGCGGACACTTTGCAGACAAAAGGACGGCCTGTAAAATCCTCTCTTTAGGATATTATTGGCCTTCCCTCTTCAAAGATGCAAAACAATATGTCAAAAGGTGTGACAGCTGCCAAAGAGTAGGGAAACCTACCCTTTCAAATGAAATGCCATTGCAAACACAGGTACTCATTGAACCCTTTGAAAAATGGGCTTTAGATTTCATCGGACCTATTAATCCACCATCTAAGCAAAAGAAGTATATATTGGTTTGTACTGATTATGTTACTAAATGGGTAGAAGCCAAAGCATTAGTATCTGCTACTGAAAATTCAGTTGTTCATTTTCTTTATGAGGATATTTTTACTCGCTTTAGTGTTCCAAGAGAAATTGTGACAGATCAGGGGAGCCAATTCACATCCAATTTGGTGGAGAAGTTGATGGAAGAATACAAAATCAAGCACAGAAGATCTACTCCTTACCATCCACAAGAAAATGGTCAAGTGGAGTCCAAAAACAAAGTTCTTGAAAGTATCATCACCAAAACTGTTCATCTACATAGAAGAGATTGGGCAGAAAGGCTTCCTGAAGCCTTGTGGGCCTACAGAACTACATGGAGAAATACAACAGGACATTCTCCCTATGAACTTGTTTGTGGGAAAGAAGTCTTGCTCCCCATTGAGTTCCAAATCAAGACCTTCAAGATAGCAGTTCAGTTGGGGATGGACTTATCAGAAGCCCAAAAACATAGAATGGAGCATTTGAATGAGCTAGATGAGATCAGACAAGAAGAAATTTTAAGAACTGATCTAGTTCAATATCAAAGAGCTAAATGGCATGACAAGTACATCAAAGAGAAGAAGTTTCAAGAAGGAGATCGGGCATTGTTATTTGATTCCAAGTTTAAAGATTTTCAAGGAAAATTTCAGACTCATTGGCTTGGGCCATATGAGATTGACAAGATCTTTAGCAATGGAGCTATAAGAATCAAGACCATTGATGAGTTTCAAACTCCTCTTATTGTGAATGGCCATAGATTGAAAGTTTATCATAAGCCACTCTCAAAAGAGGATTTTGTCAAAATGTTTCAAGAAAGTTCTGCAATCAGGCTGGTACAGAAGAATTCTTCTTCTCCACCAGCCTAGCTTTTGTTCTTTTCAGTTTATAAAAAAAAAAAATTTTAAAAAAAAAATTTTAAAAAAAAAAAAAAAAAATTAAAAAAAAAAATTGTATAGCCTGAAAACCAATCACTAATTGGCAGTCTTATA